>JAGFNQ010004470.1:110343-289914 GCA_024364735.1 Boesenbergia rotunda
AAATCCTTGGTGCATGCATTAATTTTCCATTTTATTTTTATTTTATTTTTCCTAATATTCGAAAATCCCTAAAAATCCCCCCATAATTATGTTAATATTTCCCATTAAAATCCCTTTATATTTCTATAAATTTTTACCTAAAATTCACCAATAATCATGGTACTAGAAAGCCATATAAGGCCCATTAGTGCCATTTCCTCAATTTAAATGGAAAAGGCATGGATTTCTAGGCTAAAATTCGTGTTAATATTTCTAGATCCCTCGGAAAATTATTAGACATGCTTAATATTTTAAAGAAATATTAAGAAAATTTTTCGGGTCGTTACAATTCCCCATACCTCGTGAAAGTTCGTCCTCGAACTTAGAAATAGCTCCGGGTACTTGCGCCTCATCTCGTCCTCGCGTTCCCAGGTGGCTTCTTCGAACCGTTGACTTTGCCATAACACCTTGACTAAGGGTACTTCCTTATTCCTTAGCTTCTTGACTTCCCAATCCAAGATCTGGATTGGTCTGCTTTCATAGCTTAGGTCCTCCTGCACTTGTACTGTCTGTGGCTCGATCACTCTGTCCATATTTGGGATACACTTTTTAAGCGTTGACACATGGAACACATTATGAATGACCGACATCTCTGGAGGCAGCTCTAGCTCATATGCCACCTTACCAACCCTTTTCAGGATCAGGTACGACCCCACATAACGTGGACTTAGTTTTCCTTTCCTCCCAAATCTTGTCACCCCTTTCATAGGAGCCACTTTCAGGAACACCAAATCTCCAACATTAAATTCCAGTGGTCTACGCCGAACATCGACATAACTCTTCTGCCGGCTCTGAGCAGCTTCTATTCGTTGTCGAATATTCTGTATAGCCTGGGTGGTACTGTCAATGACATCCGTTGTGAGCCCCATTTCCTTCTTTTCATCACCCTCATACCAACAGATCGGAGACCTACATCTCCTCCCATACAAGGCTTCATAAGGTGCCCTTCCAATAGTAGCTTGGTAGCTATTGTTGTAAGCAAATTCCGCCAAGCATAGATATCGACACCAGCTCCCTTTGAAATCCAAGGCACAAGCTCGCAACATGTCTTCTAGTACTTGATTCACCCGTTCAGTTTGCCCATCAGTCTGAGGGTGAAAGGCGGTGCTAAATCGCAATTTAGTGCCAAGAGACTTTTGAACACACTCCCAGAAATGCGAAGTAAAGCGACCATCCCTATCTGAGATGATGGTCTTGGGAACTCCATGAAGCCTGATTACCTCCTTAACATATAATTGAGCCAGTTGCTCCATTGAATCAGTCATCTTGATTTCCAGAAAGTGAGCAGACTTTGTCAACCTGTCCACTATTACCCATATTGCATCATATCCGTTCGTAGTCCTAGGAAGTCCCGAAATAAAATCCATAGAGATGTCTTCCCATTTCCACTCCGAAATTGCGAGTGGCTGCAGAACTCCTCCGGGTCACCGGTGTTCTGCTTTTACTTGCTGGCAAGTCATGCAAGTACTAACATACTGAGCCACATCCCTCTTCATTCCGGACCACCAAAACTTCTCTTTCAGATCTTGATACATCTTGGTGGATCCTGGATGCATCGAATAAGGGGTTCCGTGAGCTTCTGCCAGTATCTTCTTTCGAAGCTCCGGATCATTAGGGATACATAGACGATCCCTAAGGTAGAGTACTCCCCCTTTTGCGATATGAAAATCATCGCCCCTTCCTTCTAGGATCTCCTGTTTTATTTTCTGAAGACTCAGATCACCATTTTGTTTTTCCAATATGTCCTCAAATAGCGTGGGTGATATTGTCATGGTTAACTCCATGATATACTTGCACGCATACATCATCGCATACATCATAATCATAATCATATACTTATTGTGATTCTGGTAAACCGACTCACATTATGCTTCCAAAACATTAGTCCTCAACCTGGGTTTATGAATTGTATTAGCCCATATTTGTCGTATGGTACTATAGGGTAGATAAGATCTTATTTATTATATCAATAAAATTTATTTATCAAGTCTTATAAGTCTATATACAAAACTATCCTCACTCGGTGAGCTAGATGGGCTGCCATCATACCCATAATAAAGAACATCATAGCGATGACTACCACCCCCTCGCTCATCTCCACTTGGCCTGCCTCCCCTTGGCCTACCTCAGGATCTTCTACCATTTCCATCGGGTCTTCTTCTTCAATCTCGAGAACCTCCTCGGCCACTCCAAGATTTTCCTCGAACATCCCGGGGTCTTCCTCAAACATCTCGAGCATCTCGGGATCCTCCTCGAATGGCTCGGGATCTTCCTCAAACATCTCGAGCATCTCGGGATCCTCCTCGAATGGCTCGGGATCTTCCTCGTATATCTCAGGATCCTCTTCGGACGGCTCGGAATCCTCTTCGTACCTCTCGGGATCCTCCTCAAACGGCTCGGGATCCTCTTCGTACATCTCCGGATCCTCCTCAAACATCTCATGATCCTCCTCCGAGTCCCCCAGATCTTCCAGGAACTCATGGCGAAGAAGTTGCTTACATAATTCCGTGTATGAGAGACGACATCCGTGCTGCCCCCAGATCTGATGAGCAACCTCTCTCGCCCGATTGGGCAATGAGCGAAGCAGAGCTCCGATCCTATGATCATCCATGACTGGAAACCCTTCCTGCTCCAGTTTCTAGAACAGCCGATCTAATAACTCCATGTTGCCTTGAATTCCATGGGTCGGACTGTACTCTACTTCCTCTATTCGTCCCATCAGCTCGCAGCACCTCTCAGTGTAGTTCTCATGCAACATCTGGAATTGGAAAAAAATGACATAGTTAGTACTAAACCGACCAAGTCAGTACAGAACCATTTTTTTCAATTCGCAAATATATACAGAGAAAAACACACGCAAATCGGTTTCTTCTACCCTAGTGATTAAAATACATAGCCACTTTTCCTACCCTTAAATTCTAGATATTTGATTCATGAAAGAAGATAAAATATCGTTCATAGTTACATATCCTAAAGTACTTTTCATCATAATCATTGTTTATACTTGCATATCCTAAAATCATAAAGTATCCTAAAAGTGCTTACTGTCATAAGATATGCAAAGAGGTACTTACTTGGAAGCGGCGGGAAGAGGGCTTGATGTGTGTGTAGTGAGATGGTTACTGCTCTGATACCAACCTGTAACGCCCGCTTTTTTTTTTCATAAAGCGGCGTTACGTTAACATACTTAGGGCATGTAGACATCATAAGGTAGCGGGATAACTTTAAGACTTACACATACATGCCCTACTACCATTCCTAACATAATGACATGGGAACTTGGCATATTAACTTCGTACTTAGCATCATATCATACTTAGCATCATGTCATAGAGTTTCATAAGTCACCATTCAAGCACATAAGTAGTAAAGGTAAAGTTCTAGCATAAAACGAGTAAACATATTGTTTTCTTAGCCAAGTCACTATCACACACATGCATTCCTGCCCTCCTGCTGCTTCCTTACAGTCCGTTTGCGTGATCTGCGGTATAAGGAAATAAGACTATAAGCACATAGGCTTAGTAAGACTCTTTCCTACTCACTAAAACCATTCATCACTTAATCATAAGCACATGAAACATAAACATAGCTTTATGCTTAAACATAAATATAAATAAACTCACATGGCATGATACATGACATAACATGAACATAATTCAACTTAGCATGACATAATACATGACATGATACATGGTATAAACATGGCATAAATTAGCATGGCATCATACATGAACATAATTCAACATAGCATGGCATAATACATGACATAGACATAAACATAATTCAATTTAGCATGACATAATACATGACATAGACGTAAACATAATTGAACTTAGCATGGCATAATACATGACATAGACATAAACATAAACTAAACATTCTTACTTGACGTGATGCATGACATAAACATAAACATATACTAAACATTCTTACTTGACGTGATACATGGCATAAACATAAACATAAAGCATGAACTAACCGGTATGGCATAAACACAGGCATGCTTTCTATCATATCATATGGGCATCTTCTTATCATAGCCCTAAGCATAAATCTTTTACTATCATGCATATTTCTTGACATAAGACATAAGTATAAGACATTACTATCATGGTATAATGCAACACATGAATGCATGAGTCTAATGCATATACATAAGGATGCTTAACTTTTAAAACATACTTTTAAATACTTAAACATCATCATAACATCATTGGGGGTCCTCGGCTTGTACCACATACATACATCATAAGCGCGCATCCCTAAGTAAATACGAGGTAGCGAGCCCCGACCTACTAGGGTAAGGACAGCATAGTCGGTAATCCCAGAACCGGGGCGTTCTTAAGGTGCCCATCCCTGTTGCACAGCTTCGGTAGTGCCAGAACCGTGGACAGCATAGTCGGTAGTCCAGAACCGGGGCGTTCTTAAGGTGTCCATCCCTTGGACCCATACTTCGGTACAGTACAAGCCCATTCATAAAATAAAATACTTTACATGCTTTATCATTCATAAAACATGGCATACATCTTCATTCATAAACATTACATGCACCTTCATTCATAATCATGACATGCATCTTCATTCATAAACATTGCATGCACCTTCATTCATAATCATGGCATGCATCTTCATTCATAAACATGACATGTGTAACGACCCGGCCCGTCTACCGGCCCACTTACCGGTCTCATGACCGTCGTACCGTCAACCATCGACCGTGTCGTCATTCATAACATGGCATGCATCTTTATTCATAAAACATAGCATGCACTTTCATTCATAAACATAACATGCATCTTCATTATAATCATAACATGCATCTTCATTCATAGAACATGGCCTACTTACATAAACATCATTCTTATTCCTAATGCTTGCATAATCATGGCATATAAGGTAAGCATTGCATTATATTCATTGAACAGGACATGCTTGCATAGACATTTATCCTAATCCATAGAACTTGCATGATCATGATGCTTAAGGTAAACATTGCATTTCATACATAAGCATGGTATCTATCTCAAGCATGCATGGGTAGGACTTCCATAAACATACTACCTACCATTCAAGTACATGGCATAGGACATAAGACATTCATAAATAAACCCTATTAAGCATGGCATCCAATCATAAACATACAAACATGAAACATGGTGCTTAGAGTTAGGGTTATGGGTAACTTAATTTCTACCACATGCTTGAACCTTTATATATACTTCATAATAAACCATAAACCATCATTCTTCAAACCCTAACTCCATCCAAACCCTAAATTCCTTGTTTGGCCGAAACCTATAGGGAAGGGTTCCATCATTCAATTAACATGTAAGATAGCATAAAGTAAAGAAACAACCATACATCATCTATGAGACCATAGGAAGCCATTAGGGCTCATGATTAGGGTTAACCCTAACCATTAGCCCTCCTTCCTAGGGCTAGCCGAAACCTATAAGGCCATGGGTGCATGGAAAAATTCCATTAAAATCCACAATCAACCATTGAACACCAATCATACCATACCATAGGGGCCATTGGGGCCCTTACTTGAAGCAAGTCCTAACATTCTGCCCTATTATCAATCTTGGCCGAAACTTGTAGGGTCTCTAGGCCATGTGAAAATTCACATAAATTATCCTCCATCTCCCTTATATCATGATAATACAAAGTACATACTTGAAGGGTTAAAACCAACCCTAGCCATGGAATCCTTGAATAGTCCCAAGCCCTAAAGGGTCTTAGGGTACTCCAAAAATTCCCCAAAAATTATATTTATTCTCTAAACATTATAAGAACACATTAGAAACATGATTAAGATTTTTAGCATCCTCATGGACCCAAAAGTCCTTGGTGGCCGAAACCCTTAGGACTAGGGTTCTTGGTTTTTTTCTTTCAACATCAATCCCAAAAACCAACCATTATATTATGCTAAAAACATAAGGAACTATTATACCACAGGTGAGGGAGTCTTACCTTGGTTGATCTTGATTTTTAGACCTTAAAAGAGAAGGAAATTGTAAATCCCTTGGACACTTGAACCCCCTTGCCCTTGTAGCCTTGGAAAACCTTTAGATCTTGGTGATGAGACCTTCTTGAGGAGCTTTTCCAAGGGAGAACCTTTCCTTGAGGTATTGGCTAGGATGAGGGTGGAGGAGGAAGAAAAATGAAATTGATGGAAGGAAGAAGGTAACTCCCAAACCCCCTTCTTTATAACACATTAAGGAGGATAAGTGAAGAGTCATGGTGTCTCTTCATTTCCCCCTAAGCCTTAACCATAATCCACTTCATTTCCTCATAGCACTCCCTTGCTAGGTGAATTGGTTAGAGCATGCATGGTTGTACAAGAGGTCCAAGGTTCAAATCCTTGGTGCATGCATTAATTTTTCATTTTATTTTTATTTTATTTTTCCTAATATTCAAAAATCCCCTAAAAATCCCCCCATAATTATGTTAATATTTCCCATTAAAATCCATTTATAGTTCTATAAATTTTTACCTAAAATTCACCAATAATCATGGCACTAGAAAGCCCATATAAGGCCCATTAGTGCCCATTTCCTCAATTTAAATGGAAAAGGTATGGATTTCTAGGCTAAAATTCGTGTTAATATTTCTAGATCCCTCGGAAAATTATCTAGACATGCTTAATATTTTAAAGAAATATTAAGAAAATTTTCCGGGTCGTTACAGGCACGCAGCAAAACCGCATCATAAAGTCCAACAAAGGACTCAAAAATACAATACCGTACGACTAAATCCAATATAAGCCCTCGGTAACATAACGAATACAAAACATATACTATGCTATCAAAAGAAAATCAAAACCAGCGGAAGCTCTTATCCAAATGGAGTCGTAGGGACCCGGGACCGGCAACTAGGCTCCTCCGGCAATCTATCAACCTGAAAACAAAAATATTACGATGGGTGGTGAGTCCAAGTGGACTCACGGGTATATAGATAGATATGCATGGATGAACAAAATAGCTGAATAAGCTATAAAGAAACAACATGATACAGTCTCAACAAGAATAGCAGAATATGCATAACTGAAAATAACAACTGACTGTACATACCAGAAATCAGTTTATCCATACCATAAAAGACTCGTACCACACGAGCTAGTGCAGGGTCATCAAACCACACATAAGCATATCCTGTACATGCATGTCAAACAAGTGCAGCAAATAAATGTAGCAATCACAATCAAAATGCACAATGCATCATATCCACATGATGCAATGTCATGGTCACACCCTAACACCAGTCAAGCCACCGAGACAGGCGATACTGTGTCGGCCGAGTGGGTAGAGCTGTGACACTGTACACACCCTGCTATCACTCCTCCTGAGTGACCGAGTGGACAGGATGCTGGCGGGGGACCGACCACCTACCCCATGTATATATGAGGGAGCGTCGCTCTCATCTCCTCTGGTCTATGGGAAGAGAAGGGATCTCCGCCTGCTACCACGCTCCGAAAATACTACCCCTGAGCGGTCGAGCGGAGTAGTACAGAGCAAATGCACACACTCAACGGTATCCAATAACCCATGAGTGACCGTGTGTGCATATCATGTACCGGAAGACAATAGGCTCAACCACAAGGGAGTCGCTGATCACCGGCATGTAACAGTGCAGGTATGGTGCATGACTCTCACACATGCAACCCCAACCAGGTCATCATACATAACTCAACATAACATGCACAGGTCAATCACAGGTATAATAACCTAACCATCATGCATCTAAGTGGACATGCAAGTAATAACAGAATCAACCAATGCAGATACCAGGTAACATGCCACAATAACCCAATCAGTTCATATCTAGACACACGTACAATTATGACTCGAATCAACCAATGCAAATATCAGGTGACATGCCACAATAACCCAATCAGTCCATATATAGACACACGTGCAAGTATGACCCGGATCCACCAATGCAAATATCAGGTGACATGCCACAATAACCCAATCAGTCCATATCTAGACACACGTGCAAGTATGACCAGGATCAACCAATGCAAATATCAGGTGACATGCCACAATAACCCAATCAGTCCATATCTAGACACACGTGCAAGTATAACCAGGATCAACCAATGCAAATATCAGGTGACGTACCACAATAACCCAATCAGTCCATATCTAGACACACGTGCAAGTATGACTAGAATCAACCAATGCAACCATACAATGGTATGAAAAAAAAAAGAAAAAAAAAACCATACAATGGTATGCTAATCCCTATCCACATACTCATGCTCATACCGATGCTATACAGAATCAGATAACAAATAAACGAGACTGTATAGAAGAAAATTTAGATCATATCCAAGGTCAAGCATAAGTATCAAGCAGGATAACAAAACGGTAGCAGATAAAGGTCAATATCAGCCTACTGCATCAATAACAAATAGCCATGCATAAAGATAACGTGGATCTAAAGAAGACAAGCAAGAAGTACCCGCCTCAAGGTAAGAGTAGTCCGTATCAACAGAGAACCTCCCGTCCAATGGTCCAAAAGCAATCAGTGTTCTATATCAACGGACACAATTTTGGTTATCATAAAAATAATTAAGTAGCTAAATAAATCCCTAACTGTACCAGGGTTAACCTACTCAACCTTTTTCATTTAATTATATCTAATTAAATGATTGACCCTTAATTATCCCAAGCTACCACGATTAGGTTTAGGTTAGGTTTAGCCCAATCCTAACCCAAAAGATCATCTAATACTAAAGGTAGCTCTCAATCAAAAGTCCCACCGAGAAGATACATGTTTTTATCTAATCTTACAATCTTAATTCATCCCAAACAAAATTACACAGCAAGCTCTAACCCATACACGTCACTTAAACTCCAAACAATATCCTTCACACATCCTCACATCATGCACCATATCTATCTCCCAATACAAGATTAATCAAACGAATCTATACAAAATAAGGTTAGAGGCAACTGACTTGAATCCATTTAAAATAACATCAGTCAAATACATTGATCAAATTACCTTCCAAAGCATAAACCTCAATTTGCTCGCTAAACTAATTCAAGACAGCAACTAAGATGAAGACTAAATTCCAAAAGAAATCCAAATCAAACCTCAAAACAGAACCATGGAAACCTCAACAATGATCACAGAACTCAAAGCAAAGCCACACCCCTAACCAGGAATTCACAGCACAATTAAACCCATTCAACCTCGGATCAAAATCCTTAACAAAAGAGAACTCACGTTAGAAACCAATTTGGAACAGATCCAAAACATCCAAAACAAAAGATCAGAGGATAACCCATAACATCTCCAATTCAGTTGGATTCAAGCTACCCACAACCTCAATCCAAAGATGGACTCACGGCAAATAACAAAGCTGCACAGATCCATGCTCCACTTCACCCAATCAGATGCCAAAATAGGAACACAAACAAGATCCCTAAAACACTCAAATCCAAAAATCAAGCTATAGCACCAAATCCATCTCCGAAAACAAAATCACACGACAAAAACCAAGATCAAAGCAAACCACCAATCCAAACTCTAAATCCTAATTATCCATTATCAACTGATCCAGAAGAAACCTATTGAACCAAAAATCTTACTAGGGTTTGCGCCGACGCTACCCTTTTCCTCCGATTCAAAGCTGTTCCGCGGAAAGAAAAGAATCACAACACCTCGATCCAGCAAACGATCCCAGATCCTCATCCCTAAGCCCTCTCTTCCCTCCCGAAGGCTGGTCTCGATCTTCGACCAAAAGAGGAGGCTCGCGATCCACTGCTCGTGCAGGGAAAGACACCAGAATGAAAGAGATCCCACACTCGATGATCAGAGAAGAGGGCTCGCCGAAGTCTCCCGGAGGGAAGGACGATCGAGTGGGGAGAAGAGAGAGTGCATCGGCTCAATCGCAAGGGGAAGGAAAGCTCGGTGACGCAGGGGAGTCATGCGATCGGGAAGAGGGGAAGAAAGTTCGGCCGAAACCGCAAGAAAGAGGGGGGAAAATAACCTAAGGTGCTTTTGCGATTTTGTCCTTCGAATTCGGACTTTTCTAGATTTAGCCCTCTAAGTCTAGGATTTTAGCATTTAGACCCTTCCTGATTTAGGTTTCATAGCACTTAAGCCCTCAAACTTAAGTTTCAAAGTAATTTAACCCTCTAATTTCAATTTAGGTCTCGAAAACCCTAAATCTTCTTCTGAAAAATTCTCCGGATCAGGATAAAAATGTCGAATTTAACAACATGAGATCTCTAATCAAAGCCCCAAGGAGGAGGAAAACACTCACTGTCACATGGCATTTATGGCACTAGAGGACTCGAGAGAAGAAAGTGATAACGAATCAAGGGGCTCCTCAACCGCGCCTTCATCATCTTCGGATGATGAAGAGGTAATCTCTCCCGAGTTGGATAAGTGCTATAGAACCATTGCATGTCTAACTAGGTTGCTTAAAAAATCCAAGAACAAAGTTAAATTGTTGAAATTGGAAGTAGAAGAAATGAAATCCTCTAGGGTGGAGGATATTAATGATTTTCATGAGAAATCCTCTAAGGATGAGGATCTTGATGATTTGCATGTTAAAAACCTTGAGGATGAAAATAAAAATTTGAAGAGCGAAATTGAAAATCTCAAGAATATTCTTGAGAAGTTTTCAACAAGCTCTAAAACATTAGACATGATACTAAATTCACAAAGAGCGGTTTATAATAAGGCCGGTATAGGTTACCGACCTAAAGAACCTAGTATCATGTCACTAATGTCTAGAACACATTTTGGATCATCAAATAATTTTAAGGTTCAAAAAGCCAAAAAGAAAATGACTAAGGCATGGGTGCCAAAGTCTTGCATTGTAGATCCTTTAGGTCTCAAAATTTGGGTACCTAAAACCTCTATCTTTAGAATTGTATAGCTTGGATTGAGGGGGAGCATCTATCAACATGGGTTGTTGATAATGGGTGCTCCAAATCCATGGTTAGGGAAAATTGTTATACACATGATTAGCTATGGAAAATTCAAATTAGATAATTTGAGTTTTTGTTCTTATTACAATGTAATCCCTTGGCTAGTAATTTTTATGGAATTCATGTGTCAAAGAACTTAATCATGCTTAAGTATGATCTACTTTAGTATTAAAATTCTTCCATGATCAAGTTTGCTTCCAAAACAAAGAAGGAACTGTCTAGTTCATCTTTACCAAATAGAATTATACATTCATCATGTGTGCTATCCATGTCTATGAATTTTCTATTTAAATGATTGCATGCATACCTGCTTTGGAAGCCTAATTCAAACTTGATTTCAAATCGGTTGGAACCATGACTGTAATACACACTTGGAAGTATGACTTTTCAATCCAATCCATGAGGTTTAGCTTCAATATGCCATGATTTGGATTGAACTCCATAGTTCACTGTAAATCTAAAAGTTAGCCAAAATATTTGTAATAACTTATGAAATATCTTAGGCTTAAGTTTTTTTGTTATTTTTAAGATGAACCTAGCTGAGTGTGCCATGATTTATTGTATGAATGCATGCTAAAGAACAAGGATTAACACATAGTTTGTACTAATAAGGCATCACCAAACAAAGAACATGAGCTTTAACATTCACTACTTAAGTTCTTTGACTCAGTGCCCTCTTTGTATCAAACTAAATTAAGGTTCTAGGACTTAGAATATATATACACATGTATCCCCAACATCTAGCTCATCACATTCAAGCTTACCATGGTTTTCGAAATCACACTTAAGAACTTAGTATGTATGGGCTTTACTCTCAAGTTATATTGTCATTGGAAATGTGTTATTCGTGAGTATTAATTTTCTGCTCAAATGGTTTTATGCAAATCTATTTTAGGGATTATAGACTTGACATATATTTTGAACTCACTTAAAACATGTTGATGCAAACGTGTACGTGCCTGTTTTTAAGAAGTTCAACCCCCTAGGAAATGAATGTCTTTGATGGTTTTTCCCTTTAATATGAAAATATACATTTTGGTAAGGGACCCCATGTTTAGAACCAAAGTAATTAAATCTAATTGATTTAGGGCTTGGGAATGGTAAGAGATGAAACAAATCTGTTTCTGAAACTGATATGTTTCAGAGTCTGAAATTTCGGAGTTTCTGAATTATTGTTACTGATCAACTATCTGTATCAGACCTGATCGGTCCACCGACCGATCAGGACTCACCCTGATCGGTCCACCGACCGATCAGGACTCACCCTGATCGGTCTGGTGACCGATCAGGAATCATACTGATCGGTCCGGTGACCAATCAGATCAACACTGATCAGAGGTACCAGACTACTCCTCAGTCCGATCCCCTTTTCATCAAATTGTATCAGTGTAATGATCATACCACAAACAAATCTAATACACACCTAATTATTCCAAGAACATGACCATACTTGATCATTCATTGGTACAAACCTGGTACTAAATGAATACAAATTCATTTCTAAGGAATTTTTAAGACCCTTAATTCTCAGAAATTTTTCTGAAACATCAAGTGTTACAATGAGGTTTGGCTAATCATATTTGGAACAAAACTTAATTTGATACAAACCTTTGGAATGTTCAAATTCATAAGAAAGGGTTTGTTGAGTCATGACTCTTGCTCTTAATGTCATGTTTCAGAAATTTTTCTGAAACGTCGAATATCAATAGAGTCTACACCCCTGTTGTGGAATGTAAATTGTTAATGCAGTCTGGTCAGGAACGTATCAGAGTTTCAGGAATTTTTCTGAAATCTGATCGGTCCCCAGACTAATCAGAAATTCTTTTGTATCAAGTAATCAACGACCCTGATCGGTCACGGAGACCAATCAGGATTATGTGTCGGATACAGCTGCATTCCTTACTTATCATATGAAACATATACATGTTTGACCATGATATATTTCTGTATATGTTTTCATGTGCAATTCACACTTATTGTTGTATGATGCATATACATTGTTGTCAGGATACATTTATGGTATATGTCTCTCATATGCAATTCAAAAACTATACTTTGATTATTTTGGGTTTGGGGAGAGACCCTTGGTTTGAGGGGGAGGTATGTTCCAACTTAATAACCATACCCTTTTCGATGTTTGACAAAGGGGGAGAGAATGGTTGATTAAGTTTAGGGTTATTGTAGGGGGAGGATCTTGATTCCCTTACGATAATTGAACTGTCTTCAATTGATCATTAATGCCTAAACTTAAATCGGGTTGTCAAACAACAAAAAGGGGGAGATTGTTGATGCAGTCTGACCCTGATTGTTGTTTTGGTGTTGACACCGATTTAAGTTTGATTTAAGTCTGGTTGAATTCGGATTAAGTCCAGGTGGATCGGGAGATCGCATGCTGGCAGTGGAAAAGTCCTAGCTTGGAGGGCTAGGTGTGAAAAGTCCTAACTTGGAGGGTACCTTCTATTTCTTTGGGTACAATACCCCATCTATTTCTTTGGGTACCTTCTAAAGGACGCTGAAACGCAGTACACCACGATGGAAAAACTGGCCTACGCCTTGGTCCTGATGGCCCAACGGTTACAGCCGTACTTCTTACCGCATCCCATCGTGATCCTCACCAATAGCCCGCTCGCCCGAGTCCTCACTAACCCCGAGGCGTCCGGCAGGCTGATAAAATGGACGACGGAGTTAAGCGAATACGGCATTGAGTATCAGCCGCGAGCCGCCATCAAAGCGCAGGCCCTATCCGACTTCATGTTGGAGACCGTCCCGGAGGCAGAGGCCGAAGGTATGTGGAAGGTCTATGTAGATGAATCCTCCAACAGCCAGCACAGTGGGGTTGGACTGCTACTGATTTCCCCTAAGGGAGACACATTACATCTATCTATCCGACTTCACTTTAAAGCTACCAACAACGAAGCCGAGTATGAGGCGATCCTAGCGGGATTGCAAGCAGCCAGGCACATGGGAGCCTATCGGGTCACGGTCTATTCGGACTCTCAATTGGTGGCTCAGCAAATAGCGGGTAGTTTCGAAGTCAGGTGCGAGCGGCTGCAAAGGTATGTAGCCCTCTACGAATAGTTGAAAGTCGCCTTCTCGGAGGTCATCCTGCAGAAGATCTCCCGATCAGACAATGTGCAGGCCGACGAGTTGGCCAAGCTGGCCAGTTCCATATCCACCTGGCAGCTGAGTGAGCCTAGTGTGGCAGAAACGATGGTAGCCCAAATTGGAGAAGAGGCCAGAACTTACAGACAAACAGACTGGAGGGATCCTTACATAGTATTCCTCCAGGATGGATCCCTTCTGAGTGGGCGCCAAGAGAGCCGGTTGTTTCGTTGGCAGGTGGACAGGTTCACACTGGTCGGGGATCAGCTATATAGGAATGTTGGAAATTGGATGGCTTGAGAGGGGGGGTGAATATAGCCAGACACTTACAGTTTTAGCGCTTTTGAAATTTCTGCAACTCAAAGGTTTAGTAGCACAGCGGAAGCAGTAAAACAAAGTATGCAGTAAACTAGACCCTAAGTTAGTCACAAGAACAAGAACGCTAACAAGAGGATTTACAAGGTTCGGGGATAAATTGCCCCTACTCCTTGGCGTGCCCGTAAGGTGGGCGATCCCTTGATCGTCGGCAAATCAAGCCCCGGAAAATCCGGATAGTAAGCAACCTCCTTCTCAGTGGAGTAACCTCTCCACAGCGTTTCAACAAAGATAGAGTTTTAAGCACAATGAAACACAAGAAAGATCTTACTTAGCACTTAGAACAGACAAGAACACAGCAAGCTTCTCCCGAGCTCCACCCAGCGCGTATCTCATGCAAGAACACCCTTCTTCGTGTCTTCTCGCTGATGGACTCAAGCTCCTTGTTCCTTCTTTCAAGTGCTCAAGTAAGGGATGGTTGCTTCAAAGATTGCAGCTACTTGCTCAAGAACGATGGAACAGCAGAGAACACAAGCACGCAGCGTTACTGATCAGAGTTGTGGAGACTTGTTCGCCACCAAGCGCTTAAGTCCTTCCACTATTGCCAGGTCACCACCTCACTGCAGCCTCCAGCTGCTCTCCTGTAACCACCAGCCACTACTGAGCTCTTCTGGACTCCCTGAGCCTCCCTCAGACCAGCCCCAGTCAGCAGCTCCAGCCAGCACTAGCGTCCGTTGCAACCTGAGATGGAAAACGGACAAACCTGCTCCAAGGAAAGGCCTCCATTGACTCTCCTTGAGTGTTTGAATCCTTCCCTATCACCTGCAGCTTAATCAAAGCATTAGCACAGCATATCAAGCAGAAAATCGAGTATCAGAGGTTAGGCGCAGAGAATCAGATACGTTCAGACGCGATCAGAGCGTCTGACAGTGCATTTTGAATTAAAGTGATCGGTCACCGGACCGATCCAGGGCTCGTGGGCCGGTCACCAGACCGATCCACCCCTTTGCTGGGACTCCCAGCTTTCGCGGCGACATAGGCCTGATCGGTCACCAGACCGATCAGGATAGCCTCTGACCGATCAGGCTCCTAAGTCGTGGATCGGTCACCAGACCATTCAGGAGCTGATTAGCGGGGGAACTCAACTCACTGAGTGCTCCCTGATCGGTCACCAGACCGATCAGGAGCAAAGCAGTGAGGAAGCTGCCTGCTCCCTGATCGGTCACCGGACCGATCAGGAGCCAAGCAATAAGGCAACTGCCTGCTCCCTGATCGGTCACCGGACCGATCACGAGCCGGGCAGTAGGTTTCCAACCTCACTGTGTGCTCCCTGATCGGTCACCAGACCGATCCACGAAGGAGCAGCGTGCCAACTTCCCTGATCGGTCACTAGGCCGATCCAGAGACTCAAACCTAGCCCTCCAAGCTATGATTTCATCCAACCTAGCCCTCCAAGCTAGGACTTTTTCACCTAACCCTTCAAGTTGGGACTTTTCACCTAACCCTCCAAGTTAGGACTTTTCACCTAGCCCTCCAAGCTAGGACCTTTCACCCAACCCTTCCAAGTTAGGACTTTTCCAACCTAGCCCTCCAAGCTAGGATTTTTCACCTAACCCTCCAAGTTGGGACTTTTCACCTAACCCTCCAAGTTAGGACTTTTCACCTAGCTCTCCAAGCTAGGACTTTTCACCCAACCCTTCCAAGTTAGGACTTTTCCAACCTAGCCCTCCAAGTTAGGATTTTTCACCTAACCCTCCAAGTTGGGACTTTTCACCTAACCCTCCAAGTTAGGACTTTTCACCTAGCCCTCTAAGCTAGGACTTTTCACCCAACCCTTCCAAGTTAGGACTTTTCCACACACCTATCCCTCCGAGCTAGGATTTTCCACACCTAATCCTCCAAATTAGGATTTCTCCACACCTAGCCCTCCAAGCTAGGATTTTCCACACCTAGCCCTCCAGGTTAGGATTTTCAACACCTAGCCCTCCAGGCTAGGATTTTCCATACCATGTCTAATCCCCGATCAGGACTTAATCATAATCATAATCATCAACCTAAACTAAAATCGATGTCAACACCAAAATAACAATCAGGATCAGACTGCATCAACAAGGAAGGCCTTCGCCCGACCCCTCCTAAAATGCGTCGGGCCGAAGGAGACTGGCTACGTAATGAGGGAGGTACACGAGGGCATCTGTGGGAGCCACATCGGAGGAAGATCCTTGTCTCGGAAGATCCTTTTGGCGGGATACTTTTGGCCTATCTTGCAAGCTGATGCGCTTAATTTTGTGGCTTGGTGCGAGGCTTGCCAGAGACATCAATATGTAAATCACCGTCCGACCCGGCCCTTGCGAGTTTCCACGATATCCTACTCTTTTGACCAATGAGGAATGGACATTGTGGGTCCCTTCCCCATTGGGCCCCAGCAGAAGAAATTTCTACTGGTCCTCGTTGACTACTTCTCCAAATGGGTAGAAGTCGAACCTCTGGTGAACATCACGGAGGGGGCTGTGATGAAAGTCCTATGGAGGGACATTGTCTGTCGGTACGACATCCCTTACAAACTGGTATCCGACAACGGGCAACAATTTTCTGGGCGTAAGCTGAAGGAGTGGTGCAAAGGGTTAGGCATTCAATAGGCCTTCACCTCCGTGGCATACCCGCAGAGCAATGAGCAAGCCGAAGTCGTCAACCGAGAAATTCTACGGGGACTCAAGATAAAGTTAGACCACGTCGGGGGTAGCTGGGTCGAAGAACTCCCCAGCATCCTGTGGTCCTACCGGACTATCCCGAAAGAAGGGACGGGCGAGAGCTCCTTCCAGCTGGTTTATGGCGCAGAGGTTGTCATCCCGGTGGAGGTAGGGGAAGAGTCCCCACGACGACAGCATTATCGCAAGGAAGACCAGGAGCGACTAATTGATCTTGACCTCATCTCGGAAGTACGGGATAAAGCAGCGGCAAGGTTGGAGGCATATCGGAGAAGGATGCAGCAAGCCTACAACCGCCGAGTGATCGCCCGCAGCTTCGAGGTGGGTGATCGAGTCTGGAAGAGAATAATGCCAGTAAGGGACCCCGGGAAGTTGGACCCGCAGTGGGACGACCCCTATGTCGTCGTCCAGAAACTCACAGGATGTAGCTATTACCTGGAAGACAATAAAGGCAAAAGACTAGAAAGGCTCTGGCATGCCAACCATCTAGAAAGGCCCTGGCATGCCAACCATCTCCGCCCCTACTGTACTCAGTGAGGTACCACGTAGTGTATTTGCTTGATGTATCTTTTACTTCTCTACTGCCTTGCAGTATTATCAATAAAAAGTGCAAGTAAAATGCCCTTCGGGAAAACGCTGAGCTCCCCATCTAAGATTAAACCCTACAGCCCTTGGTGTGTAGGCTTGGCCTCGGAGCTGTACACGCTCGGCCAAGAGCTGATTAAACCCTACACTCCCTTGGTGTGTAGGCTTGGCCTCGGAGCTGTACACGCCCGGCCAAGAGCTGATTAAACCCTACAGCTCCTTGGTGTGTAGGCTTGGCCTCGGAGCTGTACACGCCCGGCCAAGAGCTGATTAAACCCTACAGCCCCTTGGTGTGTAGGCTTGGTCTCGGAGTTGTACACGCCCGACCAAGAGCTGATTAAATCCTACAACCCCTTGGTGTGTAGGCTTGGTCTCGGAGTTGTACACGCCCGACCAAGAGTCGATTAAACCCTACAGCCCCTTGGTGTGTAGGCTTGGCCTCGGAGCTGTACATGCCCGGCCAAGAGATGATTAAACCCTACAACCCCTTGGTGTGTAGGCTTGGCCTCAGAGCTATACACGCCCGGCCAAGAGCTGATTAAACCCTATAGCTCCTTGGTGTGTAGGCTTGGCCTCGGAGCTGTGCACGCCCGGCAAAGAGCTGATTAAACCCTACAACCCCTTGGCGTGTAGGCTTAGCCTCAGAGTTGTACACGCCCGACCAAGAGCCGATTAAACCCTACAATCCCTTGGTGTGTAGGCTTGGCCTCGGAGCTGTACACGCCTCGCCAAGAGCCGCTTAAACCCTACAGCCCCTTGGTGTGTAGGCTTGGCCTCAGAGCTGTACACGCCCAGCTAAGAGCTGCTTAAACCCTGGCATTCTAAGGGGAACAAGAAATCCCTCCGAATATAAGCAAAGTTGATATTCAATAATAAACCGACCACCCACTTGTCCTACAAGAGAGATCTTATGTCACGCCCCGAGACCCAGGAGCCGCTGGTCCAATAGAAAATCGGACAGCACCTCCCCTGTCCGGCGGACAATTTACACATACATATAATATCCAAACACACACGCAGTTAATAATTTGGCCTCAGGCCTCAAAATAAAGACCAACACAACATAAAAACACCAGACAACTAAGTAAAACATACCTGACTGCGGACCGGTCCGACTTACGACGAAACAACCAGTACAAAAGCCCCTTAGGACACATGACACTCATACGACATATACAAATCACTAACAGAAATATAAAACAAGTGAACTACAAGTACAAGGCAAAAATATGTCGACGCGTTGGGTAGGGACTGGCTGCTGGGCTCTTCTGGCGACTCCAAGTATCTCAACCTGAAATAAAAACATATGGCAACGGTGTGAGTCCATAAACTCAGCGAATACCCAGTAGATATGCATAGTATGTTATAATAACAATAGAAGTCTACGCTGATACAACCTCCTATGAACAATAGGAAGAAAGGGTATACCGAAGATACTGAATAAAGATACATACCAGAATCCATCTATCCTGCAGAGGGTGAAATAAATCCCTATGGAACAAGTATAACATATAAACCAAGGTATACAGGTATCCAGTACATGCATGTCAATCAAGTCCAGCAAATAAATGCAGCAAACACAATCAAGTGCACAATGCATCGTATGCATATGATGCAATGTCATGGTCACCCCCTAACACCAGTCAAGCCACCGAGACAGGCGATACTGTGTCGGGCGAGTGGGTAGAGCTGTGACACTGTACGCACCCTGCTATCACTACTCCTGAGTGACCGAGTGGACAGGATGCTGGTGGAGTGAACACTCCGCCCCATATAATATATGGGGGAGATCTCTCTCTCATCTTCTCTGGTCTATGGGAAGAGAAGGGATCCCTGCTTGCTACCACGCTCCAAAACCACTACCCATGAGCGGTTGAGCGGAGCAATACAGAGCAAATGCACACACGCTACGGTATCCACTAACCCATGAGTGGCCGGGTGTGCATATCATATCATGTGCCGGAAAACGATTAGGCTCAACCACAAGGGAGTCGCTGATCGCCGGCATGCAACAATGCAAGGATGGTGTATGATAGATACACATAACTCCCTCCCAAGTCCTCAGTATACTAGGTCTCAGTCTGAAATCCTATAACAGGAAATACAGGTAACCTACAAGGTATACTGGCTGAAAACTACAGATCCCTCAAGGTCAAAGGCAGGAGATACATCACGATCTCTAAGCATACATCTAGATATGACACTACCTGATACTGTATGGAACTAACAGCATAATAACTCAGGGATGACTAACAAGTACCCAGAACGGACATAATAATTAAGGGATAACTAACAAGTATCCAGTTCAGACATAATAACTCGGGGATAACTAACAAGTATCCAGAACAGACATAATGACTCAGGAATAACTAACAAGTATCCAGGTCAGGCAATATAACTCAGGGATAACTAACAAGTATCCAGTTCAGACATAATGACTCAGGGATAATTAACAAGTATCCAGGTCAGGCAATATACTCAGGGATAACTAACAAGTATCCAGTTCAGACATAATGACTCAGGGATAATTAACACGTATCCAGGTCAGGCAATATACTCAGGGATAACTAACAAGTATCCAGTTCAGACATAATGACTCAGGGATAATTAACAAGTATCCAGGTCAGGCAATATACTCAGGGATAATAGATAAGTATCCAGAACAGGTATAATAACTCAGGGATAACTAATAAGTATCCAGTTAAGACATGATAACTCAAGGATAACTAACATAACTAACAAGTATCCAGAACATGAATAATATCTCAGGGATAACTAATAAGTATCCAGAACATGAATAATATCTCAGGGATAGCTAACAAGTATCCAGAACATGAATAATATCTCAGGGATAGCTAACAAGTATCCAGGTCATGAATAATAACTCAGGGATAACTAACAAGTATCCAGAACATGAATAATATCTCAGGGATAACTAATAAGTATCCAGAACATGAATAATATCTCAGGGATAGCTAACAAGTATCCAGAACATGAATAATATCTCAGGGATAGCTAACAAGTATCCAGGTCATGAATAATAACTCAGGGATAACTAATAAGTATCCAGAACATGAATAATATCTCAGGGATAACTAATAAGTATCCAGAACATGAATAATATCTAAGGGATAGCTAACAAGTATCCAGGTCATGAATAATAACTCACGGATGACTAACAAGTATCCAGAACATGAATAATATCTCAGGGATAGCTAACAAGTATCCGGGTCATGAATAATAACTCACGGATGACTAACAAGTATCCAGAACATGAATAATATCTCAGGGATAGCTAACAAGTATCCAGGTCATGAATAATAACTCAGGGATAACTAATAAGTATCCAGAACATGAATAATATCTCAGGGATAGCTAACAAGTATCCAGGTCATGAATAATAACTCAGAGATAACTAATAAGTATCCAGACTAGGCATAATAACTCAGGATAGCGTATAAACTTACTGCTATCTATAACAGACAATGCATAGCAATATGACAATATCTAAAAGATAAGTCAAAGGGTACCCGCCTTCAGCGTGAAGTCTGCGTCCAAGAAAGAACCTCCGTATTTATATGTCCGAACCAATCAACATCCTGTATCAAAGGATATAATTCATTAATTACTAAATCGATTGATAACTAGCTAAACACGATACAAACCCTATTATCACCACCTTAAAGGTGATTGTCACTAATTAACCCTAATTAGTGATTAATTTCTGTTTAGGTTGAATCGTGACCCAAGTTAGGTTTTATCTCGGCTTATCCAAAATCAATCAAGTGTTAGTCTATTAGGTTTAATCTCAAATTAAACCTAATCTGTAGTTCAACCAAGAGTTTACCCAAAAGCTCACGGCAAGCACACCCAACGTGCTGCTAATTCAACTTTCCACCTATAGTGAACCACATAAGATTTTAATTCAATCCAAAATACATCCCAACACCAAAAGGAAACTCACAGTAAGAATCCAAGCCTAGGATTACAACGTAACACAAGTGAAGCTCTCGGCGCAGCTTCAACTCTTATTTAATCAACTCAACAATGTATCACAATACACAAAAATATAGAATTAAATGAAATGAAGCTAGACCATCATTCCAACACATTCCAACAGAATCTACACCTCTAAAATCCAAATCAACTCATCATCCTAAGAAATCTAAATCAAACACACAGCTCCAAAGAAATCAGAACAGAGCAAATCTTGGTTGCAACTCTTTATATCCAAACAGACCACATCCACAGATCTACCGATCTGATTAAGAAACCATCTACAACATCCCTAGCCTAACAGATCCAACCACCCATTCAAAATGAATAGCTCTAAAGCAACCCCAAATCCATTACGCAATTACATCAGTTCTCTGATTCAAAACATAGATTTAAACCAAATTTGCTATCAAGAGGAAATAATCCAAAATAGAATAGTGATCGGAGCACCAACAATAAAGATCCAAACATCTCCATCCCAAGCTCTCAGAAATCAATCTGATCAAAACAACTAATCACACTCCCAATTCGAAAAACTAGAACAGAGACACAATTCCTTACCTTGGTTGCACTGGAAGTTCCCTGCTCCGATCTGGCAAACCAGTGATCACACACGAGTTCCCTCGTTCCCAGCACAGCACCACTATTCCAGATCACACACACAAGACGCCACGCCCCTAGACCGACCACTGAGGAAGCCAACAGACTCCATCCCACAGGAAAAAAAACATGAGCGAAGCCAAAGAAACTGGAAGCTTACCTGGATGAAGAGCGGTCGGCGAACGCCCTATCTCATCCCAATCGCCTACTTGAAACCTCCCTTGCACAAATTTGACAACACACAACGCCCACAAGGAAGGCGTCGATTGGCGATAGCTGCGGGCTAGGGCATCATGGGATGGGAGAAGAGGAAGGTTTGGGCGTGCGTTGGCTGCGGCGAAGGGAGGCATGGTGGCGGCTAGGTCACGCGAAGGAAGGAAATAGCTGTGGCGGAAGCTTAGGACTCGGGTGTGGCTGCGGGTTTTTGGGCACGGTGGGGGTAAGGAGAGAAATTTATATATATAATTATAACTTTTTCCTTTTATATATATATATATATATATATATATATATATATATATATATAATATATATATATATATAATGAAACCCTAACTTTTCCTTGATTAATTTAGAATCAACTACTTTTGTGTCCAATAAAATTCCGAAAAATTTTCTGGTCCAGATTTTCGAATCGCCGTATTTTACATTCTCCCCCACTAATAAAAATTTGGTCCCCAAATTTCGTCATTCCTCATACGGCACACAGTAACAGCTACACATGCCTGTACTCCTCATGAGTACCCACTTCGTCTGATACCCTACGATTTCACTGCTACAGAGCAACTGGAGTTTTCAATCCAGATGTTATCATCTGATAACCAGATACACCAGAACAACCATTCAGTTATCACAACTATCCAGGGCACTCACTTCTAAGATCACTGGCACCAAGTCTATACTCTGATGCTTAAATATAAAATGTCCAATTTGGGTGTAGCACCTGAGTATCCCCAAGTCAATAACAACCTCTCAAGTCATATATAGGTATATATATATATACTCTAATAGACCATCAGAATTTCACATATAATTTAAAGATTGTTCCAATATGTCATATCATATCCTGCCATCAATAACAGACTGCCTAACCAATCAACCACCAAAGGATCATTTATCCATCCAATGATCCATCAAAAAGCTACCATCCGATAGGTCCATGTTCACTAATAGAATCCTCAAATACAACATATCATAGAGGTTCGTCAATCACAATTCACCTCTCAACACCAGCGAGAAAGTCTATGGTGATATCAACCTTATCATTCCGTGACCTAATAGGTCCACGATGGGGGTATAATACCGAAAACCAATGGACATCTGTGACCTCCTGATTACTGTCCAATATCTCAACGGAAGATAAGGATACAACTAACTCCACATTCTCCGCACCCTAACGGATCGTACATCCCGATGCACCATCGAGATTATCCAACCATATATACCCAATCTATGAGTCAAGATCCCTCATAAAATAGCGTAGCAATTAGCGAGTCACACCGATCGTTGACTCGTAATCCAATACAGTCCAATTCCTCCACTCTATGGTCACACCCTCTAAGGTCCTGCTCCATAACAAGGAGATAGAGGCGTGCTGTCTCTTAAGAGTATCTCAACATACTCATGAAGCAATTCCTTTATTTCCCAACGGGTCGTCCTCGATATCAACTAACCAAAGGTGGTCTAGTTTTATAAGTGATTTGCCTCCACGCAAATCATAAGTCCGTATATACCTGCTTGGTTATTCAGACCAAGTACAAGCGGTAACCCATAAGTGTCAAGCAACTAGCCCAAATCATCTATCAACATGTACCTTCTAGGTCAACTACCAAGTACAAGTGATCCATGGTCAAAGTCCTCATCGAATAGGATGTATCAATCCTCTACTAACGATGATAGCATATAGCTAATGCTACCTTTCTACATCCATGTAGGTCAGAAACCCTAGTCGTGTCGTCCAGGTCACCTAACTAGGCACATGCAACCCAAATGTCTGAAATTCCTTACACTAGGATAAGTCGATCCTATACCGATTGAGCCAACTACGGTAAGCAGCTCCAGTTCTCGCTCAGCTAATAATAGCTAGAACACATACTACATATAGTAAGGTCTGGAAAAATCAACTTCCTTAACCTCTAATAGGTTGTCAACATACTCGACCTTGGCTTTCCGACTCAACAATCGGTGCCCCTAGAGAATTTTCATTCTCCACTCCAAGGTCTCATCCACAACCTGTCACTAATCGCTCCCATGAACGATCATGAATAAAATAGATTGACAACATGTCAATCCAACTAAAACCAAGTCCCCGAACATCTATCCATCAAGTATGTATATAAGATCCCACCAAGCTGGGATAGTCTAACCAAGTTACTAGATGGGTATAAGAATAATAACATTATCCGAGAGGAATTTTAACCATACCTAAATATACATGAATGGAAACCTAATCCAATAACATGAAAGATTTTCTAAATCATACCTAAATATACGGTATAGTAACATAATCCAGTAACATAAGAGAATTACTAACCATACTTAAGTATATAATAATGGTAACATGATCCAATTACATGTGAGAATTTCTAACCATATCTAAATACAAGAATGATAACATGGTCTCATAATATGAGAGAATCTCCAACTATACATAACTATACAGGAATAACAACATGATCCAATGACATAAAAGAATTCCTATCCATCCTAACTAGGATAAGGGATACAAGAGATCGGAAGAAATACCTGTCGCCAGGAGAAGTCCCACCGCGCCAAGTCCCAGACAACCACATCGAGAAAACAACTCCGAACAAATCCGGAAAGACTCGTAAAACAAGTAGACAGAATCCACATCTCAAGACCGATAACCGGTCTTATACCAAAATAAATTGGTATCGGAAGAAACCGAAAATCCGCAAATACCCGAGGTATCTCGCAACCTGGGCTCTGATACCAAAATAAATTGTCACGCCCCGAGACCCAGGAGCCGCTGTTCCAATATAAAATCGGACAGCACCTCCCCTGTCCGGCGGACAATTTACACATACACACCACAATATAACAATACCACGCAGTTATATTTGGCCTCAGGCCTCAAAATATATAGACCACACACAAAATGCACAAGACAACTAAGTAAATCATACCTGACTGCGGACCGGTCCGACTTATGATAGAACGACCAATACAACAACCCCTTAGGCTCACGACACATACGACATATACATATCGCTAAAGAAATAAAACAAACACACTACAAGTACAACACAAAACATGTCGCGATGAGTAGGGACTGGCTGCTGGGCTCTTCTGGCGACTCCAAGTATCTCAACCTGAAATAAAAATATATGGCAACGGTGTGAGTCCATAAACTCAGCGAATACCCAGCAGATATGCATAGTATGTTATAACAACAATAAGCATCTACGCTAATACAGTCTCATATCAACAATATGGAAAAACTAGTACTGGAAATACTGAGGTAGATACATACCAGAATCCAGCCAACCTGAAAGAAGACAATGAGTACCATGGAAACATCATTATCATATAATCTCAAATAACAAGTCTCCAGAATATGCATGTCAAACAAGTGCAAGAATCAAGTGCAGCAAACAATGCACGATGCAAAATATGCACATGGTGCAATGCCATGGTCACCCCCTAACTCCAGTCAAGCCACCGAGACAGGCGATACTGTGTCGGCCGAGTGGGTAGAGCTGTGACACTGTCCGTACTCTGCCATCACTGCTCCTGAGTGACCGAGAGGACAGGATGCTGGTGGAGCTATCGCTCCGCCCCATGTACATATGGGGGAGATATCTCTCTCATCTTCTCTGGTCTATGGGTAGAGAAGGGATCCCTGCTTGCTACCACGCTCCGAAACCACTACCCTGAGCGGACGAGCGGAGCACTACAGAGCAAATGCACACACCCAGCGGTATCCACTAACCCATGAGTGGCCGTGTGTGCATATCATGTGCCGGAAGACGATTAGGCTCAACCACAAGGGAGTCGCTGATCGCCGGCATGCAACAGTGCAAGGATGGTGTATGATAGATACACATACATAATAACTCAAGAATAACCAATAAGTATCCAGAACAGGCATAATAACTCAGGGATAACTAACAAGTATCCAGAACAAGTATACTAACTCAGGGATAACTAACAAGTATCCAGAACAGGTACAATAACTCAGGGATAACTAACAAGTATCCAGGACAGGCATAATAACCCAGAGATAACTATCAAGTATCCAGGACAGGCATAATAACCCAGGGATAACTATCAAGTATCCAAAACATGCATAATAACTCAGGGATAACTAACAAGTATCCAGAACAAGTATACTAACTCAGGGATAACTAACAAGTATCCAGAACAGGTACAATAACTCAGGGATAACTAACAAGTATCCAGGACAGGCATAATAACCCAGGGATAACTATCAAGTATCCAGAACAGGTACAATGACTCAGGAATAACTAACAAGTATCCAAGTCAGGCAATATAACTCAGGGATAACTAACAAGTATCCAGAACAAGTATACTAACTCAGGGATAACTAACAAGTATCCAGAACAG
Organism: Boesenbergia rotunda; assembly: GCA_024364735.1. NCBI lineage: Eukaryota > Viridiplantae > Streptophyta > Magnoliopsida > Zingiberales > Zingiberaceae > Boesenbergia > Boesenbergia rotunda. The sequence continues at coordinate 137,228 of JAGFNQ010004470.1, forward strand.
GTACAATAACTCAGGGATAACTAACAAGTATCCAGGACAGGCATAATAACCCAGGGATAACTATCAAGTATCCAGAACAGGTACAATGACTCAGGAATAACTAACAAGTATCCAAGTCAGGCAATATAACTCAGGGATAACTAACAAGTATCCGGTTCAGACATAATAACTCAGGGATAACTAACCAGTATCCAGAACAGACATAATGACTCAGGAATAACTAACAAGTATCCAAGTCAGGCAATATAACTCAGGATAGCGTATAAACTTACTGCTATCTATAACAGACAATGCATAGCAATATGACAATATCTAAAAGATAAGTCAAAGGGTACCCGCCTCCAAGAGTAGATGTCCGTATCAAACGAACCTCCCGTCCGATAATCAGCAACGATAGTCCAATCAATGCCCTGTATCAAAGGCATATTGTTTAGCTACAGTAATATATAAATTATAGCTAAACGAGTTATCTCAATTTATTAGGATCGTCCTAATTATCCCGTTTCATTTAATTTATCCTAATTAAATGATTAGCTCTTAATTGCTCCAATCTACCAAGATTATAGGTATACATGACAAGAGGCAACTACATACCCAAAGAAACTAAATGATAGATCCCTACTGTATAATTCCAGAATCTAGCCACATTTCATCCATCAATGAATCTAATCACCAAATATCAAACCTAAACCTTTGACAGCAGTAGATACCCCCAAAGCAGAGCATAATCTTCCTCCAAGAGTTATAGGTCAAGATTCCAAACACCCAACAATAGAATTCCCACTACTGCTAGAAATCGAAGTAAGCTTCACGAATCCAATTGTAAGCTCAAAAATGCTACACAACAACAAACTACATGCTCACACAAGCACACGTGCCTTGATCAAAACAAATTGATAGGAACACCAACAGATTTCGTTAGTAAACCACATTCCGATCCTGTCTACAATCAATACCAAACTGACAGCACTCCACCTAAATGAGTAACTTCACCCAAAGCCGACTAAACAACCCCATAGTAGCATAAGAGGAACTCAAGGAACTCATGATATTACACTGTAGGGAAACCCAAACCCCAAAACCAAGCCCATGGTATAATTAAAAACTCAAAGAGATCTCCAAATCCAAAACAGAACCGAAAACCAATTCCCTACCTGAAACAAAACTGTCCAACCAACTCACTTTAGTCTCAATCAAAATATTGAACTGTGAAACATAACTATACTTCTCTTAACAAATCCAAGCAAAAACAACATCACAATATCAACCAAGATCAAAACTAAAGAACCGATTCTTACCTAGGTCAATGGATTCAGCTTCCACCAACAAAATAGACTCCTCGGCAGCATTCCTTGATCCCTACCCTATCCCTCAACATAGGAAACTCAAACGGCACAAAACTAGCCTTACAATCATCGGCGATGATGAGAATCCCTGCGAAACCGAGGTGCATCAGACAAATCTCCGAGAAGAACCGCTACTACACAGGAAGAATCGAGGCTTACCTCCAAGAGATCATCAACGGCCTGCTCGCGTGCTCGGAGATTGTTTTGAAGTGAGGGAAACGCAATACGATCGCAAGGAAGTCGAGTACTCCCCAATACACCCGTCGTCGCGTGGGGAGAGGGCGTGAGCGAAGATCGCCGGAAGTGGACTTCACCATCTCTTGGCTTCACCTAAAGAGACAGCGGCTGTGAGGTGGTGGTCGGCGGTGACAGTGTCGCACTCCAGTAAGGCAAGGCGATGTCACAGAGGAGAAGAGGGAAGAAGAAGGCGTCGGGGAAACGCCGCGGCTAGGGCACGCGGAAGGGGAGGAGGAAGGCGGCGTTTGCATCGTGCGCGAGGATGAGTCGGCGAGAAAGGGCTCGAGCGGAGGAGCTAGGGCACGGTGAGGGTAAGGAGAGAAATTTATATATATAATTATAACTTTTTCCTTTTATATATATATATATATATATATATATATATATATATATATATATATATATATATATATATATATATATATATATATATAATGAAACCCTAACTTTTCCTTGATTAATTTAGAATCAACTACTTTTGTGTCCAATAAAATTCCGAAAAATTTTCTGGTCCAGATTTTCGAATCGCCGTATTTTACAAGTTGTATACGATGTAATTGGTAAAATGTTACCTACCTAATTATACCAAGTCTTGGGCGATTAGCCAAAGCTAACTCAAGATGAAGTATAATTTGAATCTTGTCCCACATAAATGTAGTCGTTGTTTAGTTTGGAGCTAGTAGTGTGACAAATTGAGTTTGCCTACATCCATGACTAGCTCCTACAAAAGCTCTACAATTTAGTGGGAGCATCATTTAATTAAAGGCCTAATTAAATGATCTAGATATAATACTTATCTCTGCATGTTGTATTATTGTAGATCACCATGACGTCTAATACATCGAACACTCTCTCTCTGCGATCTGTCCTTGAAAAGGACAAGCTCAATGGAGCTAATTTCCTGGACTGGTACAGGAACTTGAGGATAGTCCTCAAACAGGAACGTAAATTGTACGTTCTAGAGCAACCCCTTCCAGAAGCACCCTTTGCTACCGCCACCCGTGCTGAAAAGGATGCTTACAAGAAGCATCAGGATGATGCATTAGATGTATCATGTCTTATGCTTGCCACCATGAACTCTGAGCTTCAGAAGCAACACGAGAACATGGATGCACATGATATGGTTGAGCATCTGAAACAACTGTATCAAGGGCAAGCTAGGCACGAGCGGTTCGAGGTGTCCAAAGCCCTATTTGCATGCAAGATGCAAGAGGGAACTCCTGTAGGAACTCACGTACTCAAGATGATTGGGTATGTGGAGAACCTTGAAAGACTAGGATTCCCACTAGGCCAAGAATTGACAACAGACCTAATCCTGCAATCGTTGCCGGAGGGTTATAATCAATTTGTCATGTACTACAACATAAATGAAATTGATAAATCTTTGCCTGAGATGCTCAGCATGTTGAGAACTGCTGAGCCCAATCTCAACAAAGCCAAGACCAGTAATGTACTGATGGTTAACAAGAGCAAAGTTAAATGGAAGCCTAAGAGCAAGGGTAAGACCCAAGCTAAAGGCAAGGCCAAATCTACTACATCCAAGGCCAAGGGCAAAGTGCCTAAGGAAGGGACCTGCTTCCATTGTGGTGAGACCGGACATTGGAAGAGGAATTGCAAAATCTACCTGGAGGAAGCAAAGAAGAAAGGAAGTGAGACTTCTGCCTCAGGTATATTTGTTATAAAAGTCAATTTATCTATCTCTTCTTCTTGGGTATTAGATACCGGATGTGCTTCTCACATTTGTACTAATGTGCAGGGCCTTCAAAGAGCTAGATCGTTGACCAAGGGCGAGGTGGACCTACGGGTAGGCAACGGAGCAAGAGTTGCTGCTATTGCTGTAGGAACATATTCCTTGTCTTTGCCCACTGGGCTTATCCTAGAACTAGAAGAATGCTTATATGTACCTGCATTAACCAAGAACATTGTTTCAGTATCTTGTTTGAACAAGAAAGGTTTTTCATTTATCATAAAGGACAAGTGTTGTTCTATAATGCTAAATGATATGTTCTATTGTAATGCACCATTGGTGAATGGACTTTATCTTCTAGATCTAGAAAACCCAATCTATAACATAAATACCAAACGGATCAAACCAAATGATTTGAACCAAACATATCTCTGGCATTGTCGCTTGGGACATATAAATGAGAGTCACATATCCCAGCTCCATAAGGATGGGTTACTGGACTCATTTGATTTTGAATCATATGAGACATGTGAATCTTGTCTTCTAGGCAAGATGATCAAAACTCCATTTAGTGGTCACGGCGAGAGAGCGATAGAGTTTGCTAAGACTCATACATACTGATGTATGTGGCCCTTTCAATGTCGCAGCTAGAGGAGGCTATAAGTACTTCATCACTTTCACTGATGATATCAGTAGATATGGCTATGTGTATCTTATGAAATACAAGTCAGAATCCTTTGAAAAGTTCAAAGAATTCAAAAGTGAAGTACAAAACCAGCTTGGCAAAAGTATTAAAATACTTTGATCAGATCGAGGTGGTGAATATCTTAGCCAAGAGTTTCATGACCATCTAGCAGAGTGTGGGATCATGTCCCAACTCACTCCACCTGGAACACCACAGTGGAACGGTGTGTCCGAGCGGAGAAATCGTACACTATTAGATATGGTACAATCGATGATGAGTCAGACGGATCTTCCTACTTCCTTCTGGGGTTTCGCTCTAGAGACAGCTCTTTTCACACTTAACCGAGCTCCATCAAAGGTCGTCATAAAGACACCATATATAATATGGACTGGGAAGAGTCCCACGCTGTCTTTTATGAGGATTTGGGGATGTGAGGCTTACGTTCGACGTCAAGTCTCAGACAAATTAGGACCCAAATATGATAAGTGCTATTTTGTAGGATATCCCAAGGAAACAAAGGGATATTATTTTTACAATCCCACACAAGGCAAAGTGTTTATCGCTAAAAATGGTGTCTTTCTAGAAAAGGAGTTTATTTCTAGAAGAACTAGTGGGAGTAAAATCCATCTTGAAGAAGTTCAAGATGCAGATAGTACTCATGACTTAATGGACATTGAACAGGCACCACAAGGTATTGTGGATCATTAGGCTGTTACACAAGAGGTTGTGGAACAACAAGCTGTTCAAGTAGACCAACCTCCTCGCAGATCTGATAGGATACGTCGTTAGCCTAAGAGATATTCTTTTCTCTTGTCTGACCATGATGACATGACGCTCATTGAGTTGAATGAGCCTACATCCTATCAAGAAGCTGTGATGAGCCCAGATTCTGAGAAATAGCTAGAAGCCATGAGGTCTGAAATGGAATCCATGTATACTAACCAAGTATGGACTTTGGTTGATCCACCTGAGGGAATTAAACCCATTGGGTGTAAGTGGGTCTTTAGAAGAAAGACTGACATGGATGGACTCATGCATACTTATAAGGGGCGATTGGTGGCTAAAGGTTTCAGGCAAATTCATGGTATTGACTATGATGAAACTTTTTCACCAGTAGCGATGCTTAAGTCTATTCGGATTATGCTTGCTATTGCAGCTTACCATGATTACGAGATCTGGCAGATGGATGTCAAAACCGCATTCCTGAATGAGAATCTACTCGAGGATGTGTACATGACACAACCTGAGGGTTTTGTAGATCCAGAGCATGCTGGAAAGGTATGTAAGTTGCAAAGGTCCATTTATGGGCTAAAGCAAGCTTCTCGAAGCTGGAATCTTCGATTCGATGATGCAATCAAAGCGTTTAGTTTCATCAAGAATGAAGATCATCCCTGTGTCTACAAGAGGGTTAGTGGGAGCACAGTTCTCTTCTTGATTTTGTATGTGGATGACATACTTCTCATTGGGAATGATATCCCTTCACTACAGTCTGTGAAGACGTGGCTTGGGAATTGCTTCTCAATGAAAGACTTAGGTGAAGCAGCCTATATACTAGGCATTATGATCTATAGAGATAGATCTAAGAGATTGCTTGGCTTAAGTCAGAGTACATATATTGACAAGGTGCTTAAACATTTTGCCATGCAGAATTCCAAGAAGGGATTTCTGCCAATGTCACATGGTGTGAGTCTTTCGAAGACTCAATGTCCCTCTTCTAAGGAGGAGAGAGATCATATGGATCAGATCCCTTATACATCTGCTATAGGGTCTATCATGTACGCCATGCTTTGTACTCATCCAAATGTCTCGTATGCTTTGAGCATGACGAGCAGGTACCAGTCAGATCCAGGTGAAAGTCACTGGATAGCTGTCAAGAATATTCTTAAGTACTTACGAAGGACGAATGAATATTTCTTGATATTTGGAAGCGATGAGGAGCTAGCTGTAAAGGGTTACAATGACGCAAGCTTCCAAACAGACAGGGATGACTATAGATCGCAGTCAGGGTATGTATTTTGCCTGAATGGTGGCGCTGTGAGCTGGAAGAGTTCGAAGCAGGACACAGTCGCAGATTCTACAACAGAGGCCGAGTATATTGCCGCGTCTGAGGCGGCAAAAGAGGCTGTTTGGATCCGGAAGTTCATTGCAGAACTTGGTGTGGTTCCTAGCATAGCAGACCCGATAGACCTCTATTGTGACAACAATGGGGCTATTGCGCAGGCCAAGGAACCTCATTCTCATCAGCGGACCAAACACATACTACGGCGCTTCCATCTCATTCGAGAAATCATCGATAGGGGAGATGTGAGGATATGCAGAGTACCCACTGATGCTAACATCGTAGATCCTTTGACCAAGGCTTTGGCACAAAAGAAGCACGATGGTCATACCAGGTCACTGGGTATTAGATACTACAGTGATTGGCACTAGTGCTAGTGGGAGATTGTTAGTGGGAGGCCTAGGGTCAATCATGTGATGACTGACTGAGGATAATTTGTATCATATTCTATCATATATATAAATGCATATTTGGTTATTATACTTACTTTATATTGGTGTCAAATAACTAAGTATAATAATGTCCTTGGGTAGTAGGTTCTGGTCTACATTATGTCGATTGGTTGAATCGATAGTGAGATAATGTAGAGAACACTACTCTAAATCATTCCTAGTCAAGTATTAATATTCAAGGACAATATTAATGCATGGAGACTAGCATGTGGGTCAACTGATAACTTGAGCTCACAAGTCATGGATATGTGATATCAAGTTGACACATGGGTATACATTGGAGAATGTGTACTGAATGACCCGCCATGAGAAAGATTCTTAGATTGTCATATGAGTGTCATAAACTTTCTCATGTGACTATTAGTATGAATAGTCCTTAGACCTGAAGTAACTACGGTTCCCTACATAAGGAGTTATGTACTTTGGTATTGTCAAACGTCACCCGTAACAGGGTGGACTATAAAGGCGATCACTGGGTATGTAATGAATTATGCGGAGGGATGTGAGTGACGTAGATGGGATCTATCCCTCCCATATGACGGGAGTGATATCTGTGGGCCCCTTGATCAAGTAGGACTACTGAAACGCATGGCCATGCTCGAATGAGTTAATATGAGATATTGATCTCATTTGTTTGAGTGAGTCTACTTGGTGATCAAGAAACACAAGATTGATTGAGGATGACACGGTCTATGCCTCGTTAATCAATCTAGATATCAAGGGATAGAAGGACAAGGTCATACATTATCATAGTCACGGAGGTTTAGTCGGATCTCGACTTTTTCTTGTTACTTGGGTAGCAGTGATGCATTGCTAGATGCCGCTCACTACTTATGTGTCTAAAGTGTTTAGGCGCATTGCCAACATCACAAGAACCTATTGGGTCACACACCAAGGACACGATGCTTCGGGAAATCTGATCGGAGATCTGAGCTCGAGTTGGGAACTCGGGAGCTCGGGTCGGCACTCAGCAGACTTGGTCGAGTTAGCCGATTCGGAATTGCATGAGGAAGTTGAAAAGCCACTCTTCATTAGATGAAGAGAAGGTGAAGGGTCACCTGGCTTTAATGAGAGGAATACAAAGAGACAAAAGTCTCTTCGTATTCATAAGAGGAATATAAGGAGACTTTGATTTTCGAAATGAAGAGTGGGAGACTCTTCTTCTTCCTTGACTCACTTCTTCCTCTCCTCTTGTTGTGGCCGAAACTTCACTGTAAGGTTTCGAAGTGATCTGTGAACGACCGGAAGTTGCTAGCACGACTACGGTTGCTCTTCCCGAAGACGAGAGATTGCGTCTGTGTGGATACGAATAGAGGCACGGACGCTTGAACGTGCAAGAGATCCGGCAAGTCTTGGGCGAGCGGGATAAACGAAGGGCACGCTTCGAAGGTATAAACAGTAGATAAATAGACAACTTGGTACGTTTTTTCTTTCGCATGGATCGCTCGTGGGTTCTCGTTTCCGCTGCGCATTGTGTTTTAGTGCCGGGAGAACCCAACACTTTTTACAATCTAGTCCAACACTTATATCAAATCACAAATTTGCCCTAGTTTTTAAACTTATTTATGTATCAGTCCTTGTAACTGTTTGTTTTATTACATTTTGGTCCCTAAATCTATATCCAAGGACTCGGAAACCCTAGAACTTACCTGATAACCCTCCAAATTTTTTTTGAAAATTTCCATTAGGCCCTTAGGTCATTTTGTTTATTTCTATTTCAGTCCCTGTAACTCTAGGAAATTCCCAAAATATTTTCTAAAGTGATATAAAAGTTTCGGATTTAACATCCTCCCTCACTAATAAAAATTTGATCCCCAAATTTTATTTATTACCCACAGCAGATACTAACAACATATCGATAGTAATATGCTGAATGAAATCTAACCATACCTTTCCTAAGTAAGGTAGCGACCTATCAGAAGCAAAGGTCTCCCATAATCTCTGCTAGATAACCAGTATCTCTCTAACCTATAGGGGCACTCCTAAACCCCACGATCAAATCGTAGGCATCCTCTGGATCCTATCCAGGTCTATCCGTGACATGTACGAAAAAGAACTACCAGTATCTATCACTAATTCAGCGGAAAAATGCATAAATGAACTTCATACCGCGAAAAGTCGCTCCATGGGCCCCCGGTGCCTCCTCTCTGGTGGTCGCATACGCTCGTCCCATCTCCGGCGGTGGGGGGGCACTGCCGGGTACTACTGTGGCTGTGGCACTGTCAGGTACTGCTGCGGCTGTGGCAATGGCACTGCAGGATACTGCTATGGTTGTGGCAGCAGCTGATACTGCGGCTGATACGGTGGATACTCCTGATCCGGAGGAATACACTGCTGTTGAGATCTGAATGCTGAACTCGGCGATACAGCTGAGGTGTAGCTACCCTCATATCCTGGCATAAAATAGGCCGGTGCTGGAGGGGCGAACTGCGGCGGACGGAAAGTAGACTATGTCCTATGCCCTCCCCTCTGAGATCCTGACTAACTCATCTGTCGCTCTGTCCAGTAGCTCTCCTACCCTCATTTTGTGCCTTTAGAGCACACTCACGACTTAGATGTCCTGGTAGCTTACAATAATAGCAAACAGAATGCTCAAGTGGGCAATCCGCCCTAATATGCTCTCGAGATCCACACTGTACACAGTATGATCCATCAGTAGATTTCTCCTGATTCTGCTGAGAAGATCGAGAGGATCCTGCCGAAGGATGACCTGACTTCTGGGGCCTGGATGATGCCTCAGAAGTGCCCTGGGTGAACTGACCCTGGCTGCCGCGCTTGTGTCCAGTAGTCTGCGGCTGCTGCGTCTGAGCTGAGTCCGATGCAGTCTGCTTCCCCTTCTTCTTACCCCAAACAATCTGTACTGAGTCATCTCAATCATGAGCGCTCGCTCTAATGCCTCCCGGTAAGATGTCGGAACAAATCCTGACATACGTGTCTGAATGTATGTCGCCAGACCCTGATGAAACTGAGTCATCCTTTCTATGTCGCTAGCAACCATATGCGGGCAATACTCTGATAGGTGATTAAACTCCGCCTCATACTCCAGTACCGATCGGTCTCCCTGCTGGAGACCTAGGAACTCCTATCGCATAGCCATCAGAAACGCTGCTGGGAGGTATCTCGCCTCAAATGCCTCTCGGAAACTGTCCCAGGTGACATGCTCCTCGCCGATAACCGTCTGCTATGTCGTCCACCAGGTATATGCCTGATCCCGTAAATGATATATGGCCAACTCGGCCTTCTCCCAGTCCCTACACGTCAGATAACGAAATGTACTCTCAAGTGTCCTGATCCACTCTCGGGCAACAGCTGGATCTGGTCCTCCTTGAAATAAAGTGAATCGGCCCTTCACGGACGCCACCAATATCGGAATCCGGGCTCGATCCCTGACACCCTCAGTAGGAGCAAATGCTGCAGGGGGCACGGTGGGAAATCCCGGTGCAGGTACCATAGGAGGAACCATAGGCATGATCGGAGTGGACCCTGTCGGTGGTACTGTGGGTACAGTGGGATATCCGGGGACAGGAAATATCGGTGTGACTGAAGGGAATACCGGAGTCTGCATCACCGCCGGGGCGGTGGGATATGCTGGAGTACTTGTAGTCTGGGGAACTGTAGGGTATACCGGTGCCGGTGCAGCTGACGGCATAGTCTAGAAAAAGGCACCTGGTACGGCTGGTGGAACTGCCGAATATGGTGGGACCGATCCTGCTGGTGGAACTGCAGCATAGGGAGGGACCAATACTGCTGGTGGAACTGCAGCATAAGTCGGAGCAGTCACCGTAGAAGGGACACTAGGATAAGTCGGAACCGGTGTCTCCGACGGAACGGCAGGAAAAACTGGAACAGCTCCTACTGGTGCCGAATATGTCAGAAGTGGTGCTGCTGCTGGCACAGTGAGCACTACCGGAGTAGGTACAGCCGGAATGGCAGTCGGGACTGCTGATGGGAAAGGAGTAGGGACGCTCTGAGTCTGGGAATCCTGACCCCTCTGAATATCCTGCGGAGTCTGATCTCAACTATCAGGCTCTCTATCAGTGGCTCTCTCGGATGGCTCTACAGCCGGAGGCTCTAAAGTCCTCTTACGTGATCGTCCGGGACCACGTCTCGGCGCAGGAACACATACACCTCGAGTCATACCTGTTGAATTATTACCAGGTATTATGAACAAAACCAAATAGCTAACAATACCATTTTACCTATTTGCCACCTGGAGAAGTCCTTCGCTGCTAAGTCCCAAAGTGCAATTTCGTCGCGACCACGACGTTAAAGATCCGAAATGTACTCGGGTAAAGATAATCAGACACGAGCTCCGATACCTACCAATTCAGTATCAGATTTAAATCCCGAAAAATCCACAAATCGCGAGGGTATCCTGCATCCTAGGCTTGATACCAAAAATTAATTGGTATCAGATAAACTCTCGAAAAATCCGAAAAGACTCGACACCTAGCCGAGTACCTTCCATCAGATGTGTGGTGGCCCACGCTCCTTAACATCGACTCGAGTAGATGTCCAGACTCTCGCTTCGCCAGCGAGTTATAAGTGGGTATGTCCTTATGCCTCCACTTAGTCGGGTATCTCCGATCGGACGCGTGGTGACCCACGCTCCTTAACATCGGCCCAAGCAGGTGTCCAGGCTCTCGCTTCGCCAGCGAGTTATAAGTGGGCATGGCCCCACGCCACCACCAAGCCGGGTATCTTCGATCGGACGCGTGGCGGCCTGCGATCTTTAACATTGGCCCGAGCAGGTGTCTAGACTTTCGCTTCACCAACGAGTTATAAGTGGGCATGCCCCACGCTAATGTTAGGACCGGTGTGTACGGCTAGAGGGGGTGAATAGACGTTTCCCCCAATTCGATGATTCTTCGTATAAGTGTTAGCATGCGTAAGCGGAAACCCTAATTACAAACAAAAATACAAACGCTAACACCAAACCTTTATGTGGTTCGGAGATGAAGACTCCTACTCCACGACTGTCCGTAAGGTGGACGATCCCTATCTGTCGGTGGATTAGTCCCCGGAAGACCTCCGGCTAGCTCTTGTCGCTCCTTATGGGTGGAGAAACCTCGCCATAAACTCTTGATAACACCTGAGCACTTGGAGACTACTAATAAGCTTTACCCAAGCTTATTTTGTCAACCTTTGTCCAACCAAATCGAGCTCTCTTAAATAGAGCTCAAGGCTGAAAACAGTCGTTACCAGTCGATTGCTCTAGGGGCAGTCGCACTGGTCCTACTAGAATTCGAACGTTGCAACCCCAACGGTCGAATTTCCAGCCGCCATCATTCGACCAATCCCAGATCAGTCGATTGATCTTTCTGTGGACTTTATCAGTCGACTGATTAGGCAGCAGTCGACTGGTCCACCCCTACACCTAAGCTTCCCTTCTCGAGTACATTTCTCTCAGCACTCGAACCCTAGGATTTCCTGAGTACAATTCCCTCAGCACTTAAACGCTCACGACCTGGTTGACTCCTCATCAGCAGCCTCGATCTGTTGCCTTTACGCCATCTTCGTCTTTGGCTCCCGTCCCTTAGATGCGCACACAAGCCCTCGACTTGCCTCCATGTCATCCTTCATGCATGCCTCGAAGTCCGCATCCCTCGGCTCATCGTCCCTACTCCAGCAACCTCGATCTGTCGCCTTCAAGCCTTCTTCGACTTTGGCCCTCGTCCCTCAGATGCGCACACAAGCCCACGGCTTGCCTCCATGCTATCATTCACGTACGCCTCGAAGTCCGCTTCCCTCGACTCATCCTCCCTGCTTTGCCCATGGTCCCTCGAAAGCACACACAAGCTCACGGCTTGCCTCCATGCCACCATTCACCATACCTGAAGACCTCCAACCAAATCTGTGTATTCTGCAACACCTGCACACTCAAATACACATATCAAACACAAGGATAAACCTAACTTAAACCCTTTGCCCAAACATCAAAATACATGGTCACTCCGGACTATAGATTGCCCCAACAATCTCCCCCTTTTTAATGTTTAGCAATACATTTAAGTTAGGAAAAATAAATAGCAAATACAATGCTAATAACCATTTGGACTTATGTTTCCAAGGATTCATCTTGGACTTACACTGCCAATGCATATACAAAGCAAACATGCATGGATCCTATCCCAAGGCATCCCCACACCTAAACCTCCCCAATGAGTTTAAGACTTTTACCAAAACGGGCTTTTTAAGAACCTCTCCAAGGTTCCCCCTACATTGGACTTACAAAGCTTTTTAAGAACCTCTCCAAAGTTTCTCTTATACCAATAGATGAGCAACAATGCTCCCCTTGTACCTAAGCTCCCCCAAGACCTAGGATTTCTTGCAAAGGCGTGTTTAGTTTATCACTTAAACCCAACACTTCTCCCCCTTTGCCACACATCAACAAGGACTCCAACAATTTTCTTCTTATTGGATCCTTTAACCCTTAATGATCTTAAACACCGTGTATTAACCCCCATAAGATTATACACTTGTTTTACATCAATTGAACACCTTTCGATTGCTGAAAAATAGTTTCAGCATGTATCAGTTGACTGAGATAGTTACCAGTTGACTGATCCCCATCAAAAAATCATACAGTAGCTAGTCTCTCTCCGACAGCACTGTTACCAGTGACTGTCCCATTTATCAGTCGACTGATATCCTGAAAATCTCATTTTCAGCATTTCTGACCCAATTTCAAAAATGCACCAAAAATTTCACAAATCTCTAAAAAAAATTCCAAATTTTGTGGAGAGGTTTGTGATACCCATGTCTACTTGGGAAAAATATATTTACACATGTATCTATCACCAATCCCAAGATTAACATAAAATCCAAAACTAGCTAAATGGTTCGATTGAATCTTGACCTAAAGTCATAGTTTTGATCTTCTCTTGATGTCTCTGCCCATACCAACCCACAATGCATCCCTAGCATTAATTTATATGACATTTATATATCAAAAACTAATTTTCATGTAATATGACCCCAATATCATATTTCCATGCATGATACACAACTCAAATGTGCCAAAACCAAGAATTGAGACTCAAGTCCGTCTCCAACTCCTTTGGCACACTTCATGACCCATCTAGACTTCCGAGAGAAAACCTCCCCGGATCCATAGACCATGGGTCCCAACTTAACTCCTAGAGCTCCCCCTTGAGCTCTTAGCCTTAGCCACCTCCCTAGGTGACTCTTCTACAAACACTAGGTCACACCTATGTGCCTCCGGTGTTCCTTGGCATACAACCTTAACCATCTTAACCTTAGACACCTTGTCCTTGGTTAAGTTCTTCTTTTTCCCTTTAAATGACATTCCCTTGTTATTTTTGGGCTTCCCCTCCTTGCCATAATTATATACTACCCTAGCATATTTCTTTTCATTTGCATTGGAGAACTTAGACCGGTATCCTAAACGTAATCTATCATTGTTGGGGTCACCCAACCCTATACCTAAACCCTTGGATCCAATAGTGAATCTATCTAGAGTTTTCTCCATTTCTTCAAGTCTTGCCCTTAAGACTTGATTTCCCCTCTCTAAGCTTCTAAACCTAGAATCAACATGTCCACCATGGACATTCCTAGACCTACCCATCTTCCTAGGCATATGACTCCCCTTCTTGGGATTAATTCCTTGATCCTTAGCTCCATAGGTCTTGGATTTTTTATAATGCATGATTTTTCTAAGATTTTGATCTATAATATTAACGCTACTTCTATGATAATATTTAAATCTATAATTATGCATGGGTGAATAATTGACATTATTTCTAACATGCATGGAGAATTTGAATTACATCTAAAGTTAGGGATTACCTCCCTTACCCTTGTAGCTCCCCCTTGATGTGAGCTCTTCTTCTTCTCCTTCCTCTCCTATTTTTTTAAATGCTCCAATTTCTTGAATTCTTTCTTTCTTAAGCATTTGGTGTGATAATGTCCTATCTCACCATATGTGAAGCACCTTATATGCTTCTTATCCTTCTTTGCTCCATCCCTACAACTTATGTTAGTTTTTAAATTATTTGAATTGAGTTTAGGATTTACCTCCTTTTTTTTACCCAATGGGCACTTGTCCTTGTAGTATCTCTTTTTATTGCACCCAAAGCAAATTATGTGATCCTTTAACTTTGCTTTGATGGAGGTGGATGCTTCTTCTTGCTCCGGCATTGAGGATGGTCTTTCCTCCCCCTCAATCCTTGATGTGGAGACTTCTTCTATTTCTTCTCACTTGAGGATGTGGATGCTTCCACTTTCTCCTCCTCTTCGGATGTTGACCTTGATTCAACTTCCGATTGGTCCTTCTTCTCCTCTTGGACCAATGACCCCTTTTCCTTGGGCTCCTCTTCTCCTTGTCCTTGTGTTGACTTTTCATGTAGAGCAATCACCTTTCTCCATAGCTCATATGCATTCTTGTATTCCCCTACATGTGACACAATATATGAAGGTAATAAATTTAACACAATTCTCGTTTCCTCCTTATCCGCCTCCGCTTTTTTCGTTTGATTCTTGGTCCAATACCGAGGTCGGAGGCGCTTTCCCTTCTTGTTCGTTGGAGCTTCAAATGGTACCTCCAGTGCGGTCCAATGATCCCAATCCATTTGGAACCATGTCTCCAACCGCCTCTTCCAATAATTGAAGTCATCTCGATCGTATGGAGGTGGGATCCGAGTATTCCATCCTAGCGGTCCTTCCGACTCCATCTTCCTCTAGCACCTTTTGCTCTCCCGGAGATTAGTCTGTAGACGAGCGACCTTGCTCTGATACCACTTGTTAGGACCGGTGCGTACGTTAGAGGGGTGGGTGAATAGATGTTTCCCCCAATTCGATGATTCTTCCTACAAGTGTTAACTTGCGCAAGCGGAAATCCTAATTACAAACAAAAATACAAATGCTAACACCAAACCTTTACGTGGTTCAAAGATAAAGACTCCTACTCCACGGCTGTCCGTAAGGTGGACAATCTCTATCCGTCGGTGGATTAGTCCCCGGAAGACCTTCGGCTAGCTCTTGACGCTCCTTGTGGATGGAGAAACCTCGCCACAAACTCTTGACAACATCTGAGCACTTGGAGACTACTAATAAGCTTTACCCAAGCTTATTTTGTCAACTTTTGCCCAGCCAAACCGAGCTCTCTTAAATAGAGCTCAAGGCTGAAAACAGCCGTTACCAGTCGACTGCTCCAGGGCATTCGACTGGTCCTACTAGAATTCTAACGTTGCAACCCCAGCGGTCGAATTTCTAGCTGCCATCAGTCGACTGATCCCTGATCAGTCGACTGATCTTTCTGTGGACTTTATAAGTCGACTAATCATGCATCAGTCGACCGGTCCACCCCTACACCTGAGATTTCCCTTCCCGGGTACATTTCTCTCAGCACTCGAACCTTAGGATTTCCCGACTATAATTCTCTCAGCACTTGAACCCTCACGACCTGGTTGACTCCTCATCCAGCAGCCTCGATCTGTTGCCTTCATGCCCTCTTCATCTTTGGCTCCCATCCCTCAGATGCGCACACAAGCCCTTAGCCTGCCACCATGCCATTCTTCACGCATACTTCAAAATCCGCATCCCTTGGCACATCGTCCCTGCTCTAGCAGCCTCGATCTGTCGCCTTCAAGCCTTCTTCGACTTTGGCCCTCGTCCCTCAGATGCGCACACAAGCCCACGGCTTTCCTCCATGTCATCCTTCACGTACGTCTCGAAGTCCGCTTCCCTTGGCTCATCGTCCCTGCTTTGCCCATGGTCCCTCGGATGCGCACACAAGCCCACGACTTGCCTCCATGCCACCATTCATCGTACCTGAAGACCTCCAATCAAATCTATGTGTATCCTGCAACACCTGCACACTCAAATACACATATCAAACACAAGGATAAACCTAACTTAAACCATTTGCCCAAACATCTTAATACATGGTCACTCCAGACCATATATTGCCCCAACATCTAACACCTAGTCGAGTATCTCCGATCGGACACGTAGTGGCCCACGCTCCTTAACATCGGCCAGAGCAAGCGTCCAGACTCTCGGTTCACCAGCGAATTTTAAGTGAGCATGCCCCCACACCACCACCTAGTCGGTGATCTCCGATCGAACTCGTGGTGCCCTACGCTCCTTAACATCAGCCCGAGCAGGTGTCCAGACCCATACTTCACCATCGAGTTATAAGTGGGCATGCCCCCACGCTGTTGGATCGAGGTGAATCGGCAAGAGGGGGGGTGAATTGCCCTTGTAAAAATAAAATAGATCTTTTGTGAGGCTCACAAGAAGTTACTTGGTTACAACAATAAATTAAAATATATTTTAATAATAAATTATAATATACATAAACTAATTAACTGAATTGAACTAGTAAAAGGATAAGACACAAGAAGTTACTTGGTTGCAACCTGGGTGGTTGCTAATACAAGATGGTTGAAGCTCACTATCAAAATCTCCTTCTAGCGGAGAAGCCATTTAATGAATTTGTAGCACATGACAGAAGCAAGAAACACAATGAAGAACAAGGAAGAATTTGTATACAATTTGATTCATTGATTGGAACTGTGCTCTGGAGCCTATTTATAGCCCCAGTCAATTCTATCCAATTGCCAACGTGCCACTATAGGGGCACCCAAGTGGTTGAGGGCGCCTGACACGTGAAGTGTACGTTATCCGATGTGGAACGTTCACAAACAACTAGCTGGAGGATAAAATCATCTCTCGGACGCCTATACGCATAGGGGTGCTTGAGTGCTCGTGCACCCATACGCATAGGGGCGCCCGAGAGCCCGGGTGCCCCTATTCAATATGGGTGCCCGAGTCAGTTTTAGTCAGCAATTTGCTGACCAGTCTCCAGCGGGTCTTCTTGGGTGATTTTCGGGCCTTCCAAAGTTGGACTCACATGAACCCTCCTCCGGCTTTCTCCTCGAGCGAGGATTCTCCCAGTTTTTCATCCATCGGAGGTCGCGCATATCCTTCTAGCTTTACCGGTGTATTCTTCCGCAGCTTTCGCATCCCTCAGATGCACCGAGCCCGTCGGCTCACTTCTCCGTGCAATTCTTTTCGTCCACTGCGTCCTACGTTCAACTTCCTCCATTCCTTAGTTCCTGCACAATTAGACAGAGGGATCAAAACACAATATGACCTAACCTAACTTGGTTGATCACATCAAAACCAACAGGGGCACACATAATCTTTTTATTTTTGATGTACATCAACCCAAGTTCACTTAGAGTAAAAATAAAAAACAATAACACTAAGTAAGACAAATAAGTATAAAAGGAATATTTCCAATTAAAAATCATAATCTCGCCCTGAACTTAAGCTACTCCCCTCTTTTAATCACAGCAAAAAATGGGGCATAAAAAAGGAGTAGGGAAAGGGAATAAAAAAAGATATGAATTGGAAAAAAATATATAAAAATTTTTCTAATCATTTTGAAAGTTAAAAAAAATGAATTTCTAAAGAATATTTTCGTTGGCAAAAATTTGAAAATTTTCAAAATTTTGTGCAAACAAAATATTTAAGAATAGACCCCAAAAAAATTTCGGAATGAAATAAATTTGCTGTGATCGAAAAAAAATCAAATATTCACAGATTAAAATTCTGAGGATTGAATTTTTAAAATTCAAAATTATATTAAAAAAACTCATAGAAAATTATATTAAAATCAACGGATAAAGAATAGATCTTGAAAAATCGAATTTGAAATTAATCATTTTCTATCGAAATTTAAAATTAGAAATCAAATTACAAACAAAAATTCATAGAAAATCAAAAATATGGTAGAAAAATCTGAAACTTTTTGTTTAAGTGGAAAATAGTGTTTGAGTTTGTACAAAAATTTTCAACTTTAAAAACTTTATCTATGTCTAATAATAAATTAAATATTAACATAGTAGAATTTTTGAAGAATAAATATTAAAAATTCAAAAACACTTAAAAAAATTCAAAATTTTTTTACTGAAGTCTACTAATCATATCTAGATCCAAAAGAAATGTATCTACAAAAATAAATTTGTTATCTATTTTGCAAATTTAAAATTTAAATTTCGTTAGAAAAATCATGAATATTCGAAAAATTATTCGAAAAAATTTCAAAAATTCAAAGTAAGTAAAAAAATATTCATGTATTGAGTAGAATTATTAACATGATTTTATCAATATAAAAATTGACTGACATTTATTTTTCAAGGAAGATTAATAATGAAGAGTAAAAAAAAATGTTGACAAGGAAAAAATGTTAGTATGTTTCTAGATAACACTAATACATCTAATAATTGAAAATTAATTTAGAAATGACTTAGGAACCCAAAATAAGTTTTTATCTACGGGGTTAATTAAAAATTTTGGAGGAATATAGTTCTTAGACACTTTTCTAAGTTGACCCCTGTGATTTTTAATATACCAGTTCAAATTATCAGGATAACTATTTTTCCTTTGGCGTAAACATGCAATATCAAATTCTGATTTTTCAACTAAGTTCCTCAAATTAATATTTTCATTTTTCAAATTATTAAAAATATCAGAAGAACATGCACTCGTCAATTTCTTTTTCAATTCTCGATTCTCTTTTTCTAATTTACAATTTGCTTTAAGCATCGCTTTTATTCCAGAATATAATTGATCGTGAGGGAGAAGACATACCTTACTTATCGGGTCACTTTCGAAAAGAGAGACTCCCCCTTCGTCGCTACTTTCTTCTGACGTAGCTCCCCCTTTATCAGTGCTCTCCTCTTGATGACTTGCCATCAGCGCAAGTCCAGCGTATTCTTCAGTTTTCGATTCATCGGACGAGGTCTCGTCTCAGGTGGCTTTCAACACCTTCATCTTCTTTGGCTGGCTCTTGAGTTTGGGACACTGGTCTTTTAAATAACCCTCCTCTTTACAGTTATATAGCATCGAACTGTACGTTTCTTTGGAGATCATCTTTTGTCCTGAAACTTTGAAAATTTATTAGATTTTTAAAAGAAACTTTTAAGGCTTTTTACCATTTCTGTTGTATTTTCATCGTCCGTTGACGACTCCTCCATGATCTGGTTTTTCCTCGCGTTCAGAACGATGTTGTCCGTTTCCTGCTCTTCCCTACACACTGAGATTTGTGAAACTCAAAAATCGAAAAGAGTTGTTCTAGAGTACTTGCCTCAAGGTCTTTTGATATGAAGCACGCGTCGATTACTGAGGTCCAATCCTAGGTTCTCGGGAAAAGCATTTAGTGCGTACCGTTGAGCATCGTGATTTGTTACCTTTTCACCGAGGTTCTCAAGGCTCGTGATTAGCTCTTTTACCTTGCCATGTAGTTGGGCAATTGATTATCTATCTTCCATTCGGAGGTTGGTAAGCTAGCCTCGAAGGATATCTTGTCGGGTCAATTTTGTTGGATCAAGAAACGCGATAGAGGGGGGTGAATATTGCAAACTTTTCGGAAAACAATTAAGAGCGATTACTCAGCGGAATTTAAAACAAGTACGCAAACACAGGTATTTTACTTGGTTCGGAGCCTGGGTCGACTCCTACTCCAAGGCCCACGGTCGTTGACCATTTACTTTGGGCAATTCTATATTGCACAGAATAAGTACAGAAGTAGGGTACAATTTGCAGTAAAATAAAATTACACTTCTGTGTTTACCAACTCCCGGTGTAGGCTCGAGTTTCGGTGCAATGGGAGGTCGACGGCGCTTCGGTCTTGAGTCGGGAAGTTTCCGGAGCAGAGTGCGGTCGTCGGAGAGCGTGATTGCGTTGATTGGAAGTCTTGTTGAAGCCGGTGGTCGAGACCCCTTTATATAGGGCCTGGGGGCGCCCTGGTCGACGGGGGCGCCCCCCACGTGGCAATCGATCCCTCCTTCGCGCGGTCAAGGCTTTATCCCTCTAACTTCATGATGAAGCTTTGACAGGGACGCCCTGGACGCTGGGGGCGCCTGGGATGATTCAATCAGCCCTTATCCGCAGCCCTGGCCTCTTCTCGAAAAAGGCCCCTGGGGGCGCCCTGGTCAGCGGGGGCGCCCTGGCTGTGGGGGTGCCCGGGACAGCGGGGGCGCCCTGGCGCGTAGCGCAGGTACAACAGTAGCCTGCTTCCTTAACTTGGTTCACCTTGGGGGCGCCCTCAGTAGCTTCTTTAAAACTTGATTTCGTCCTTCTTTGTTTTGTACTTGCCTTAGGGGCGCCCGGGACACTCCGGGCGCCCTACTCAGCTTCTGCCTCACTCCTCTGAGGCTCTCTGAGCTGCAGACACTCAGTCCTTCGGTCCTGCAACCAGGGTTAGTCCAAAACAAAGAAAAATAATAATATGTTTGTCCATTACAGCCTAAGCTATCTTGGTTCTGACTTTGGTCTCCAAAATGGAGCCCTAGGTCAAACCGACGCCTAATGTTCCCTCGAAGGGGAACGCGTCCTCACCTACTCCTCTCGGGAGAGTTTACCTGGTGCCAACCGGCTCCTCCAGTTGGACTTTTGCCCAACAGCCCTTCGCCAGGTCTTGAGTACCAAGCTGCCCTTCGCTTGGTGCTAGCAGCCCTTCGCTAGGTCTTTTCTTCTGGCAGCCCTTCGCCAGAGCCTAGCAGCCCTTCGCTAGGACTTTTCCTTTCTGGCAGTCCTTCGCCAGAGCCTAGCAGCCCTTCGCTAGGGCTTTTCCTGTACACTCAAGTAAGGTTGTTAGATAACAAACAACCCTTAACTTTGAATCCTTTGCCAATATCAAAACAAGGTTCGATCTGGTGCTTCCTGCACCAACAAATATTACCTCCGAGGTGCCTTCATGCAATTCTAGGAACTTTCCCTAAAGTTCCTTTGTTGAGTCGTACTTTCCGATTAGATTGACATCTTGTTCGGGGAGGACGGTCAGCAGATGGAATTTCGTCTTTCCGTTTGCTATAGCATCTACTTGCTCTTTTGTGTTTTAGGAGTTAGGTTCCTTGATCATTCCATCGTTATCTTTTGGAGCTGAAAAATCATTTTTCATTGTCAATAATAGTTCATAGTCAGTAGTAAAAAATACCTTCATCTTCCTCTTCCAGGCTACGAGCTCCCCCTCAAACTTTAGCGGATAGATCACTGGTCCAACCATTTTTTTAGAATTTGCTACAGTTGGCGGTTAGTCCTTCTATGGCAACCTGCTCTGATACCACTTGTTGGATCGAGGTGGACCGGCAAGAGAGGGGTGAATTATCCTTGTAAAAATAAAATAGATCTTTTGTGCGGCTCACAAAGATTCCAGATTAGTGGCAATAATAAATTAAAATATACATAAACTAATTAACTGAATTGAACTAGTAAAAGGCTAAGACACAAGAAGTTGCTTGAATGCAACTTGGGTGGTTGCTAATCTAAGACAGTTAAAGCTCACTATTAAAAATCTCCTTCTGGCGGAGAAGCCTTTTATAGACTTTATAGCACAAGACAGAAGCAAGAAACACAATGAACAACAAGGAAGAATTCGTATATAGTTTGATTCATTGATTGGAACTGAGCTCTGGGGCCTATTTATAGCCCCGGTCACCTCTATCCGATTATTGACGTGGCACTATAGGGGCGCTTGAGTGGTTGAGGGCGTCTGACAAGTGGCGTGTGTGTTATCCGATGTGCAACGTTCGTAAACGATTAACTGGTAGATAAAATCAGCTCTCAGGCACTTGTATGCATAGGGGCACTCGTATGCATAGGAGCGCCCGAGAGCCTGGGCGCCCCTATTCAATAGGGGCGCCCGAGTCAGTTTTAGTCAGCAATTTGCTGACTAGTCTCCAGCAGATCTTTTTGGGTGATTTTCAAACTTTCCAGAGTTGGGCTCACTCGAACCCTCCTCCGACCTTCTGCTCGAGCGAGCTTCCTCCCGGCTTCTCGTCCCTCGGACGTCGTACACGCCCTTCTCGCTCCACTGGTGTACTCTTCCACAGCTTCAATGTCCCTTGGATGCACCGAGCCCGTCAGCTCACTTCCCCGTACAATCCTTCTCGTCCACTGCATCTTATGCTCGACTTCTCCGTTCCTAAGTTCCTGCACACTTAGATAGAGGGATCAAAAGCACAACAGGACCTAACCTAACTTGGTTGATCACATGAAAACCAACCGAGGCACCAACACACGCCACCACCTGGCCAGGTATCTCCGATCGGATGCATGGCGGCCCACACTCCTTAATATTGGCCCGAGCAAGTGCCCAGACTCTCACTTTGCCAGCAAGTTGTAAGTGGGCATGCCCCCACGCCACCACCTAACCGAGTATCTCCAATCGGGCGCGTGGCGGTCCACGCTCCTTAACATCGAGCCCGAAGGTGCACAAACTCTCGCTTCGGCAGTGAGTTATAAATGGGCATGCCCCCATGACACCACCTAGCCGGGTATCTCCGATGGGATTCGTGATAAACCACGCTCCCTAACATCGGCCTAACCTGGTGTCCAGACTCTCGCTTCGCCAACGAGTTATAAGTGGGAATGCCTCCACGCCACCACCTAGCCGGGTATCTCCGATCAGACGCGTGGCGGCCCATGCTCCTTAACATCGGCCCGAGAAGATGTCCAGACTCTCGCTTCGCCAATGAGTTATAGTGGGCATGCCCCCACACCACCACCTAGTCAGGTATCTCTGATCGGACGCGTGGCGTCCCACGCTCCTTAACATCGGCCGAGCAGGTGTCCACACTCTCGCTTTGCCAGCGAGTTATAAGTAGGCATGCCTCCATGCCGCCACCTATCCTGGTATCTCCAATCGGACACGTGACGACCCACGCTCCTTAACATCGGCATAAGTTGGTGTCCAGACTCTCGCTTCGCCGGCGAGTTATAAGTGGGCAAGCCCCCACGCCACTACCTAGCAGGGTATCTCCCATCGGACGCGTGGCGGCGTATGCTCCTTAACATCGGTCTGAGAAGGTGTCCAGACTCTCGCTTCTCCAGCGAGTTATAGTGGGCATGCCGCCATGCCACCACCTAGCCGGGTATCTCCGATCGGACGCATGACGGCCCACGCTTTTTATCATCGGCCCGAGCAGGTGTCCAAACTCTCTCTATGCCAGCGAGTTATAAGTAGGCATGCCCCCTGCCACTACCTAGCTGTGTATCTCCGATTAGGCGCGGGCGACCCACGCTCCTTAACATCGGCCCGAGCAGGTGTCTAGACTCTCGCTTCGCCAGCAAGTTATAAGTGGGCATGTCCCCACGCCACCACTTAGATAGGTATCTCCGATCGGACACGTGGCGGCTCACGCTCCTTAATATCGGCCTGAGCAAGTGTCCAGACTCTCCATTCGCTAGCGAGTTATAAGTGGGCATACCCCCACGCCACCTCCTTCTCGAGTATATTCGATCGGATGCATGGCGGCTCACACTCCTTAACATTGGCCCGAGCAGATGTCCAGACTCTCACTTCGCCAGCGAGTTATAAGTGGGCATGCTCCCACGCCACCACCTAGCTGGGTATCTCCGATCGGACGCGTGGTGGCTCACACTCCTTAACATCGGCCCGAGCAGGTGTCCAGACTCTCGCTTCACCAACGAGTTATAAGTGGGCATGCCCCCATGCCACCACCTAGCCGGGTATCTCCGATTGAACGCGTGGCGGTCTGTGCTCCTTAACATCGGCCTGAGTAGGTGTCCAAACTCTCGCTTTGCCAGCGAGTTATAAGTGGGCATGCCCTCACGCCACCACCTAGCAATGTATCTCCGATCTGACACGTGGTGGCCCACGCTCCTTAACATCCACTCGAGTAGGTGTCGAGTCTCTCGTTTCGCCAGCGAGTTATAAGTGGGCATGCCCCCACGACACCACCTAGCCGGGTATCTCCGATCGGATGCTTGGCGGCCCATGCTTCTTGACATCGACCCGAGCAGGTGTCCAGACTCTCGCTTCACCAACGAGTTGTAAGTGGGCATGCCCCCACACTGTTGGGGCAATCGGCCCTGATATGATCTGGAGGATCATGGATTTTGATGTGTGTTGGTCAATATGGTTAAGTTAAGATTTGTGGTGGACTAATATGTGTACATGAGTGTACAGGTGTACAGGTACACATGGACTTGGTTGATGTCTTCAGGTGAAGGATGGTATGGAGGCAAGCTGGAGGCTTGTGTGCGCATCCGAGGGACCATGTATAGCAGGGACGATGAGCCGAGGGATGCAGACTTCGAGGCGTACGTGAAGGGTGGCATGGAGGCAAACTGGAGGCTTGCGTGCGCATCCGAGGGACGAGGGCCGAAGATGAAGAGGGTGTGAAGGCAACAGTCGAAGCTACTGGTGGAGAGTCGACCAGGCCGTGAGGGTCCATGAGTGAGTCGTTGTACTCAGGGTCTAAACCGGGAGGGTTCGAGTGCGGAGTGAAATGTACTCGGGGAGTGTAACCCTAGGTTTAGCAGGGGACCAGTCGACTGCCACTTGGGGCAGTCGACTGGGGCAGTTGACTGGCCCTTTGGGCAGTCGACTGTTGTTTGACTGGAATATCTGTAAATTCGAACGTTGTACGGCAACGGTCGGATTTAAGTGGGACCAGTCGACTGGTGGCGGCTGTTTCAGACTCGGGCCCTATTTAAAGGGGCTCGTTTCTTACCTTTGTTCTTGACGAAACTTATCTTGGCTAAGGGCAAGTTAGTAGTCTTCGTGTCCAGAGCTTTGGTTGGTATTGTGGTGAGGTTTCTCCACCCACAAGGAGCGACACGTGATTGCCGGAGGTTATCCGGGGAGTGATCTACCGACAGATTATTGGACTAGTCACCCGGCCGAGGTGGATACCAACTAAAACGGTATTGTTAGCATTGTTTCTAGTTGTTAATTTCTTTATATTGTATATTCCGCTGTGCTACTAACAACGTAGTAACAAGAAAGTTTCGAAGAACGCTATTCACCCCCCCCTCTAGCGTACAAACACGATCTATCAATTGGTATCAGAGCAAGGACCGCTCTTATTGGACTAATCGCCAAAGGAGCAACCGCTAGAGGAGAAAAGAAAGATGGAAGAAAAATTGGGGGACGACATCAACTCACCACCACCATACGAGCATGAGGATTTCACGTATTGAAGAGATAGGATGAAGATGTGGCTCGATATGAAGTGGGAGTGCCTTATCGTGCTTGAAGAGCCATTCAAAGTTCCTAAAGACAAGCACGGAAAGAGGCTCCGCCCTAGATATTGGACTAAAGAGCAACAAGATCTTTCTAGGGCAAATGAGAAGGTAATGAGTGTATTGATAAATATTTTGCCTAATAATATCTTAAGTGGTGTAGGTAAATACGAAAATGCATATGAGTTATGGAACAAAATGGAAGAATTCCATAGAAATCCTACACAAAATCAAAAGGCCAAGAAGATGAGTCAAATGTTTCAAGAAGAAGAAAAAGGAGAGGAATTGACCATCTCATCAAGTGAAGTGGAGGAAGAATTGAGTGAGAGGTCATCCACCTCATCAAGAGAAGAGGAAGAAGTATCAAGTTCAAGGATTGAGGGGGAGAGACCCTCATCAATTCCGGATCAAGAGGAAGCATCCACCTCTTCCAAGGTTAAAGAAGTCAACCTAGCCTCCACCTCCACCAAAGCAAAGACCAAGGAACATATTATATGCTTTGGGTGCAATGGAAAGGGCCACTACAAAGATAAGTGCCCAAAAGGTAAAAAGGAGGTAATCCCTAAACCCAAGTCCATTCAATTTATATCTAATATGGGTTGTAGGAATGGAGGAGCCCAAGAAAGGAGGAAGAAGATTAGATGCTTCACATGCGGGGAATTGGCGCACTACCACACCAAGTGTCCAAAGAAAGGTGAAATCAAGAAGATGGAGCATCTAAGGAGATGGGAGAAGGAAGAAAGGGAAAAGAAGCAAAGATCGTATCAAGGGGGAGCTACAAAGGTAAGGGAGGTAATCCCTAACTCTGCTTATGCTTCAAAATGTTTTATGAATGCTCAACATGCATGTTTGAATGCTAGAATTAATGATGATTGTTTGCCCATGCGTGTTTTTGATTTTAAATATCATGATAGGAATACAAATAATATTGCGTGCCAAAACAACAAGAACTCTATGTTTCATGATACATCTAGAAATTTTAGACCTAAGGATCAAGGTGTCAACTCTAAGAAAGGGAGGCACATGCCTAGGAAGGTGGGTAGACCTAGGCATGATCAATCTAGGCATTATGATACTAAGGTTAGGGAGCTAGAAAAAGAAATCAAGCTTTAAGGGCAAAGCTTGATAAATTAGAAAAGAACCTAGATAGAGTCATTAGAGGATCCAAGGGATTAAAAGTGATACACAAGGATCAACAACCTAGGAATGGTAGGTCGGGATTAGGATACCAATCTAGGAGGGCAAATGTGGAGAAAATATCATATTCAAGGATGCTTTATGTCTGGAAACGAAAAGACCAAAAATGATAAGGAAAAGCCATTTAAAGAGAAAAAGAAAGAATTAACCAAGGGCAAGGTCTGGAGAATGAAGAGAGTGGTAGTGGGAGACCAAGAGCACCGGAGGATCACCGGTGTGGTCTTGCATGTGTAGATGAGTTACCTAGGGAGGTAACTAGAGGTGGGAGCTCAAGGGAGAGCTCTAGAAGCCAATTTGGAATCCATGGTCAATGGATTTCAGGTGGTTTTCTTCTAGGAGACTAGAGGGGCTATGGAATGTGCCAAAGGGCTTAAGAGACTAAGGTTAGCCTCATTCTAGAGAATTGGCACACTAAAGGGGAGAATTATAGAGTAAAAGTTGAAAATGAGGCTATAATTGAGAGAAATTCATTTTTGAGTATGAATGTTATATAACTTGATGCTATTAATGGATTGTAAAGGAATATGGGATTAAGCATTAAGGAGAGGTTTAAATTAGAACTTTGAAGTTGAGTTTAAATGGTTAAATTTGGAGAACTTTGAAGTTTGTGTCAATCTTGAGATTCGGGATAGTTTTAATTAAAATTATATTTTTTCCCAAGTAGACATAGGATCCACAAATCTCTCCATGAAATTTTAGATTTTTTGGAGATTTGTGGAATTATCTATGTATTTCTGAAATTGGACTGAAAAACTTAAAAATCAGGTATCAGTCGACTGCCCCTAGGGGCAGTCGACTGGTCTCAGCCCAAAACCTTTCTGTGAAGTCTATCAGTCGACTGCCCAAGAGGGCAGTCGACTGGTGTCGCCTGGAAAACCTTCTGTAAGGTTTACCAGTCGACTACCCCAAAGGGCAGTCGACTGGTGTCGACTAAGAAAACAGTCTGTGAAGTAGATCAGTCGACTGATCCATGGAGCAGTCGACTGCTATCGACTGTTGAAACTTTCTGTGAGGTACAGCAATCGACTGCCCCATGGGGCAGTTGACTGATGCGTGATTTCTATAAGAGACAGAGTGCGCGGGGGGTGGCCAAATCTAGGGTTTTGGCTTCTCCCCCCCCCCCCCCCCCGGCGACTCCCTTCTCTCCCGACCTCCTCCTTTATTCTTAGCCTCTCCCAAGCCCTAAAAACCTCTCCTAAGCCTACCTCTACCTCGGATCTACCCTTAGGGTTAGTGAAAACTTATCGATCTCGTCTCACCATCATCATGAAACGACTTGGAAAGAGGTAGGCGGTTGTTACTTCATTCTTTCAAGTCTAAACTATTATTTGGGACTAATCCATTTCTTGTTTCATGTTTTTCTTATTTTTTTTCTTCATTTTGGGGGATATCTTGGTATGCATGTGTGATTGGGGATATTAGGCTTGCATCTAAGAGGCCTAGGGGTGAAGGCTCATCCCAACAAGGTCAACAACCCCAAGAGTCTAGGTTTAGATCTAAAGAGTGTGAAAAGAGGTTTAAAGAAAATGAATTTGTAGTCATGGCATGTAGATACTTAAACAAGACATATTTTCAAGAAAAGTCACCGCCAATTGTTGAGATGATCAAGCACTTTGGTATGGATCAACTTGTATTTTGTCAACATGACATTAATATTGACATATGCAAGGAGTTTTATGCCAATTTAACGTCCCTAGATCCCAACAATAACCTTTACAAGTCTAGAGTAGGTGGTATTAGCATTCCTTTTACTCCTATAGTGTTAGCAACATTTTTACAATGTAGGGCATCAAACAATGCTAACATCTACTTTCCCAATGTCATTGAGCCATTTGAGTTCCCTGAAGTGTCCATTGATCAGATCCATATGCATTATTTTGGGACCCATAGGGATGAGACTGAGCGCATGTTTGATGCAAAGGATATGAATCCTTTCAGTCATATCTTGTATAAAATTGTCGTAGAGTGTCTACTCCCCATTGTCACTAAGGGAAGGTCTAGGATTAGACTACCTCACTTAGTGATGATGTACGCCTTGGTGAGGAGGCTTGATATTGACAACTCTCTTCATGTTTTCACCTCCATATGTCATTTTTCCCATGCTGCCAATGGAAAAATCTATATGCCCTTTTGTCATGTCCTGTCAGAGTTCATCCAGTTACGGGGTATTAGGATGCTTGGGGGTCAGGTTAGGCACCTGTCAAAGGACTACGACCAGATTGGCACACGCCAATTGTCCTTGGCAGGTATTGAGAGTAGACAGGGGGAGTTTGTTCGACGGAGACCTCCTGCGCCCGCCGTCCCTGAGGAGAAGCATGCTGAGGCAGTCACACGAGAGGAGTTTGATCAGCTCCGGTCGGAGGTTCACAGCGTTCGAGAGGACCTCCAGGCATATCGGCAGCTTGGCTTCCAGACGACCATTCTGGGGGAGTTTCAGGGATTCCGGACCCGCCAGGATGACATATACGAGATGCTACGGCAGATGCATCTCTCACAGCAGGGTCCACCTCCTCCTCCTCCTCCAGGCACTGATGATATGTTCTGATAGATGGCGCAGCTTTGAGTGGACTCAGTGTTGAGAGTGTTTTTCTTTGATGTATTTTTATCTCTCAAACACTCTTTATTTTGGATGTGTATTATTTGCATGACTTCAGGGCTACGGCCCTTGTAGTACCTCTATATTTATCTTTGCATGATGTATGAACTATGTGTGTTTTCACTTTCTATTTATGTTATGAAAAATTCATGGTTTGGCTTGATAGCATTTATATGGTTGCCAATTGTAAAGTGTTATCATATTTGTCAACTTATGTCTTTATATGGAACTTTATGGAATAATGTCATGGTTTTTGGAGTTCAACCTTTAACTTATGATTTTATAAGGACCATTATGCAATGATTGATGATTTTATATGAATTATAATAAAAGGGCATAAGAAGGAGTAGTGGTGTGAAATATATGGGGTTAAGAGATAAAGAGGGGGAGTCTTTGTCAAAATAAAAAAACTATAGGAAAAAGGAGGATCGAGAATCATTCCATGTGTCCACTTAAGGTCAATGGCATTGGTAAACAAAAGGACACATATATAGGTTTGAATGTTGATACAAAAGTGACAAGTTTGGCCAAAACTTGAGTTTGTACCAAAAATCAAGCAGATTTGTATTTTTTCATAAAATCGTATTTTTCTAGGGTAGGGTATACCTTAACAAATGTGCTATAAAATTTTATATTTTTTCGAATTTTCTAGAATTTTCTAGGAGTTTCTGAATTTCGATTGGAAATTCAGAAACTGGCGTATCAGTCGACTGCCAGGGAGGGCAGTCGACTGTTGGGTTAGCGAGAGCAGGGAAAAGCCAGTTACCAGTCGACTGCCCTGGGGGGCAGTCGACTGGTGGTCTGGACAGAATGTTTAGTGATTTCTGAGGGGTTTTTCAGAAATCGGTTAAGTTCTATTTAGCACCAGGGGTTAGGATTGCTTGGGGCAATCTTTTTTATGGTGTCAAAGGGGAAGAACTTGAGTGCTAAGTTAGGTGTGGGTTGAAACTTAATTATGATTGAGTTGGGTATAACTCAATGTGATGTTGTGATTGTGAGAGTCAAGTTGGGTAGAACTTGACTTGGTGA
Source organism: Boesenbergia rotunda (assembly GCA_024364735.1). NCBI lineage: Eukaryota > Viridiplantae > Streptophyta > Magnoliopsida > Zingiberales > Zingiberaceae > Boesenbergia > Boesenbergia rotunda. Next base: position 167,536 of record JAGFNQ010004470.1, read on the forward strand.
TGGCAAGTAGAGTTGAAAAATGGGAGAAAGCGTAGGTTAAGGGGGAGGTTGCCCCTTGTTTGTTATGCTTTGTTTTTCAATTGCTATTGCTTTTGTTATTGCTATTATTATTATTGTTTACCTAACTTAACATATTGCCACACATCAGAAAGGGGGAGATTGTTGGGGCAATCGGCCCTGATATAATCTGGAGGATCATGGGTTTTGATGTGAGTTGTTCAATATGGTTAAGTTAGGATTTGTGGTGGACTAATATGTATACATGAGTGTGCAGGTGTACAGGTACACATGGACTTGGTTGCTGTCTTCAGGTGAAGGATGGCATGGAGGCATGCTGGAGGCTTGCGTGCGCATCCGAGGGACCATGTATAGCAGGGACGATGAGCCGAGGGACGCAGACTTCGAGGCGTACGTGAAGGGTGGCATGGAGGCAAGCTAAAGGCTTGCGTGCGCATCCGAGGGACGAGGGCCGAAGATAATGAGGGCGTGAAGGCAACAGTCGAAGCTGCTGGTGGAGAGTCGACCAGGTCGTGAGGGTCCATGAGTGAGTCGTTGTACTCAGGGTCTAAACCGGGAGGGTTCGAGTGGGGAGTGAAATGTACTCGGGGAGTGTAACCCTAGGTTTAGCAGGGGACCAGTCGACTGCCACTTGGGGCAGTCGACTGGGGCAGTCGACTGCCCTTTGGGCAGTCGACTGCTTTTTGACTGGAACAGCTGTAAATTCGAACGTTGTACGGTAACGGTCGAATTTGAGTGGGACCAGTCGACTGCCCAAAAGGGGCTCGTTTCAGACTCGAGCCCTATTTAAAGGGGCTTGTTTCTTACCTTTGTTCTTGATGAAACTTGTCTTGGCTAAGGGCAAGTTAGTAGGCTTCGTGTCTAGAGCTTTGGTTGGTGTTGTGGTGAGGTTTCTCCACCCACAAGGAGCGACACGTGATAGTTGGAGGTTATCTGGGGAGTGATCCACCGACGGATTGTTGGACTAGTCACCCGGCCGGGGTGGATACCAACTAAAACGGTATTGTTAGCATTGTTTCTAGTTGTTAGTTTCTTTATATTGTATATTCCGCTGTGCTACTAACAACGTAGGAACAAAAAAGTTTCGAAGAACGCTATTCACCCCCCCTTTAGCGTACAAACACGATCTATCACACACCACCACCTAGCCGGGTAGTTTCGATCGGACGCATGGCGGCTCACGCTCCTTAACATCGGCCCGAGCAGGTGTCCCGACTCTCACTTCGCCATCGAGTTATAAGTGGGCATGCCCTTACACCACCACATAGACGAGTATTCGCGATCAGACGCGTGGCGTCCCACGCTCCTTAACATTTGCCCAAGTAGGTGTCCAGACTCTTGCTTTGCCAGTGAGTCATAAGTGGGAATGCCCCCACGCCACCACCTAGCCGGGCATCTCCGATCAAACGCGTGGCGGCCCACGCGTGGCGGCCCACGCCACCACCTAGCCGGGCATACCCCCACGCCGACACGTAATGGGTGCCTCCAATCGGATGCGGGGTGGCTCACGTTACTCACAAGCGGCCTGGGTAGGCCCTATTAGGGAATGATGTTATCAGAATCCCTAAGACATGAATGATTCACGGGGGCTAAGGACGACCCAAAGTGTGCCAAATATAAGAAGCGGGAAATATATTACAATGGCCAAACTAGTACACGAGCAGAGGGGGAGGGGATGAACCCGACTGCCCCAAAAAAGAAAGATAAAAATAAAGCAAAATACAACGGCTATCGAGCCATCACTCGAACGGTCGCCGGGCTACCTTTGGGAGCTGCTGGGTTAAGCCCGAGATCTTCACCGTGCTAATGGGCAGGTCCGGAGAGATATGTCGCTACTTAAGTTGCTCAAAGGTACTGGTGAGCTGCAACTTAAGCAGAGGGTTCACCCGCGCAGCGAGTTCTTTGCTGAAGGCCGCTGAGTTGATATATTCCACTCGATAGACATCCAACCTCGCCAACTTACCGGCCTTGTAAGGCCGCAGCTCCTCAAACTCCGCCTGGGATGACTCCAACTTGGACAGCTGGTAGCGGAGTCGGTTAATCTCCTCAGCCTAAGCACTCAGCTCCTGATCCTGGGCCACCAGTCGAGACGACAGAGAGCTCAACGTGTCGGCATGAGTGGCCATCTCCCGTCCTTGTTCGCTAGCCTAGCCTGTGCCGACTCATAAGCGAAGGAATGCTGGAGCAGCTTGGACTTCTTCTTGTTAACCTCCTCTAGGGCCCGAGCGTGGAAGATCCAGGCCTTTCGCTTAGCGTATTCCAATGTAGAGATCTGGCTGTGGGCATGGGCCACAGCTGAATCAGTCGAGTTCACTTGGGTTCGGTCCACCTCAAGATGATGTTCCGAGACCGATAGTCTTCCCTGCATGTCAATGATCTCGGCTCGGAGATCGTTCAGGCTGGCTTCATCGGAGACTAACCGAGCGTGACGCAGTTGAGTCTCCAGTTCCTCCACTCGGCGCTCTGTGGTAACTCTAGCTTGCGCATGAGCCACCACAGCCATGGAGAGGTTATGGCAAAAACCCTAGGACTGAACCAAGAAATGATAGTGCATCGGAAAAACAAAGTGTAAAGCTCTATTGAGAGGCGGTGAAAGGAATACCTGAGTCACCTCCAGGAAGAAGGCATTGGCCTTATTGTTAGGGCCCCAGTAGTAGGACTCCCTGACTCCCTGCAGGTATCGATCCGTGACGAGGCCATACAGCTGCAACTCCTGGGTCTGATCGGGTAGATCACCCGACGGTAGTCCCAATCAGGGCTCGACCAAGGAGGAAACCAACATGTGCAAGGTTGAAGTGAGAGGAACATCGACTGGGGACGAAGGCGAGCCGAGAGGCAAGGGGAAGTCTAGCGCACTGAGCAAGGGAGTGGGGCATGAGGTGCCCAGCTCGGCCTTTCGATTGGAGCCCTCGGGAATGTCTAAGCACTCGCGTCGAAGCTTCTTCTTCTTTATCTTCTGGCGGGGGCGGAGGCAGCCTCAACTTGAGGCTTGCTTGGCGTAGCAAGAGGAGGGCTCGGGGTACGAGCCCGACGACGTCTCCTGTGAGAAGTGGCTGGTCATCTTCATCTGAAGGTTCGCCGACCGGGCTCACATAGATGCTGGGCATATCTTCCTCTAGTGACTCGGGCGGCGACACTGAGCTGAGCGGATCAACCACGTGTTTCCCTAGCTCCTCGATCGCTCGGGATTCCAGCTCAGAGTCGTCTAGACCAAATCCCTCCTCCAGAGCGGCAGCAAACATCATGGTGGCTGCGAAATAGCAAAAACTTAGCTAGGTAAAAGTGCTCAACAGCAGAACAAGGAAGCTTACCTAGTTAGGCAGGTCGGGGAGTCAGTGTTTGGCTCATACCAAACGTGTAGAGGATCTCTTCTTGGAGTAGGTTCACCCCTTGGAAGTGCTGATTGCCGTTCTTGGAGACGGCAAGTTGGTAAGATTTGGATAGGGGGGTGGAGGTAGATCCTCTATCCAGGCGGTCAGTTAACTAGGGGTCGAGGTTGTGTTTATAAAGAAGAAATGAGCCTTCCAACCTTTGTTGGAAGACGGGAATTTGGCTAGGAAGGAAGTCTTGGCTCGGAATTGAAAGAAGAAATCGACCGACTCTTGATTTTTAAGGTAGTAAAAGTAGTGGAAGATTTTCGGATGGAGGAAAATTTTGTACAAGGTAAAAATGATGATTGACCCGTAGAGGAGGCGTATGACGTTCGGGGCTAACCGGGACAAAGGAAGCTGGAAATACCGACAAACTTCCGGAACAAAAGGATGTAGGGGAAAATGGAGGCCAGCCTGGAGGTGGTCTCGAGAAAGAGTTATATAACTCAAGGGGGGTCGGTTGGCTCGGTCGGAGGAAGTAGGGAGTATTAGGCGATGGTCGGAGGGAATTTGATACTCCGCTCGGAGGCGATCAAGGTCTCAAGGATACAGCTTGGAGACAGCGGAGGTATACCAAGGGTCGGGGGTCGGAGTAGACGAGGCCATGAAACAGACACAAGATGAAAGAAATGGAAAAGGGCTGCTGGACTAACCAAAGGAGGGCGAAGGTAGGCCGCTAGAAAAGGTGAAGAACGCAGGAATCCGCCGTCCGCCGGAGTGAAGCTTGCCGGAACCCTAGGAGAGCGCAAAGAGGGGAGGAAGGCGCTATTGGGAAAAAGAGGTATGGCTTGGCGGGTGACCTCAGCGAATCTCGTGGTCGTATCTAAGAGACCTCTGTATGTCTACGGATTAAAATTTAATCCGAATAGAGACACGCCCCTCTAACGACCGACTCGTCGTCGTGTTAATTAATCCAAGTTACAACTTAGTCGAAACTGAGGTTAAGGCCTTATAACTTTTCTGGATTAATTAATCGTCGAAAAGACAAAGTTTGGATCGCCAATTTTTGTGTTTATCTTCGGAGTCTAGTTAATTATTATTATCTAAGATTTCAAATCAAAATAATAATTAAACACACATAAAATGACAAGGCAAAGCATAATGGCACAATCGAAGCATAGCAAAAGTAAATTGGAGCTCGAGAGAAATATACCTCGCCGTTTACCTCGCAGTCTTCTATCTTATGACCCTCCCCTCTTGGACGTCGTGTGGGCGATGATCTACCAAGAACGCGGAGTTACCAAGGCCTCGAATCAATCACTCCTTCTTCTCCTTCTCTTTGCGCTAATTCACAACCGGCGGCCCTTGAAGAAGAAGATGATGAAGTCAAGAGGGCAAGCTCCTCTCCTTCACCACAACCACGCTAACATTTCCACCGTCTTCCTATCTCATGGTAGCAACACTACAAGGACGAAGAATCCCTCCAACTAATCCCTTTTTCGGCGACAAACACCAAAAGGAAAACCAACCTCTTTGGCGCGCCACAAAAGGAGAAAGGAGCTTCTCCTTTATCCTGTGTACGTCCATAGCAAAGTGATCCGAAGAGGAGAGTGGAAGAAAAAGAGAACCGAGAGTTCTCTTCTCCTCCACAATCGGCGCCAACCTCTCCTCCTTGCGCCGCAAAGGTCTTCTTCCTCTCTTCTTGCCGTGCGCCACCAAGGGATGGAGAAGACTCCTCCCTTGCCCGGTGATCGACAGCCACCTTGAGGAATAGAAGAAAGCCAAGGAAGAAGAAGAGGTGGTCCTCTTCTTCTCTTGTGTGGCCGGCGCCTAGGGTGGGAGAGGAGAAGGGGAAGAGAGATTAAGGGATTAAGGGAGAGAGAGGTAGGGTTTATATAGGGGTTTAGTTATATTTAATTTGGAAAAAATTTCTAATTAAACATGGATTGATTCCAAAAATTTATATAGAATAATTCCTTAATTAATCTTAATGATTAATTCTTTTAATTATTCAATCCAAATTCTTATTTAGAATAATTCCAAAATTATTCTATGATTAATTCCTTAATTAATTTCGAAATTAATAATTAAATTAATCCAAAATAATTCCTTAATTAATCATGATTAATTCTTTAATTAATTTCAAAATTAATAATTAAATTAATTCAAAATTAATTCCTTAATTAATCCGGCCTTTTATCATGACTCTAATGGGGCTTTATTGGGCTAAGATAGGGACCATGAGGAAGAGTTGGTTCTTGGCCCTCTAATGGATCAAACCCGATCCATTAAATGGAGATCCATTCCACTAAAGGATCTCATTGTACTTTCTCATCAACCCCCATATTTTCATATGGGTTCCACCTATTACGAGTCGTCCATCTCCCCGTGTTTAAGATATCGAATGCCCGATAACTAATTTAATTTACTGATAATTAAATTGATTATCCTCTTGATCCTTGATTAGTACCACTCATCCTTTTTATCGTATCGGACCATAGTCCACTTGCAAGATTTAATACGATGACCTTTTTGAGCTCATCAAGGGAGCATCATCATCCTGGCTGACCAGGACATGGATTCTGTCAATAAACAACAACGCGCCATATAATTAATATTATTTTTTCAATTTACCGGACCTATCGATCTAACAGAATAGATCTCGCCTTTGGTAAATTAAAGAGATAATAACTAATTATATGCGTCCGTTATTATTTTGGGATTTAGAGATCGTGCTCCATAATAGAATCGATGTCTAATCTAATTTACTAAGTTAGTATTAAATTGGATGACCTCTCTTTTGGTTCTATTCAATGTACACAAAGTACACTAGTGTAATTCTATGGTTAAGATAAACCACACATAATTACACTATAACCATCCCAATGGTTTGTCCAATTCCATCTCGATTGTGAGCATCTTTCTTATACTTCTGCAAGGAACTTGATAACATGATCTTCTGTGCGACACTACGCACCATGTTATCTACAATGCAAAGAATCAGACTATTTATGCATATACTAATATAAATCAGAGGTCTCAGGGTCGAGGATCGCCAGTTGCGCACGGGGATAAAATCTTAGTCTGCTTGCATTAATTCCCTCGACCTCAGGCGCCTCACTACACCAGTGATAACCGTGATTTACCTGCTCCGTGTTGGTCCTGGGGCGGGCTGGCGGGGGTGCTGGGGGCGAGCGTTTCGCCTTTTTTGAATACAATGCAAAGTATTAGACTATTTATACATATACTAATATAAATATGCATCATGTGATTTATGTGATTCTCATTTAAAATGTAGATGTATCTAACTAAAAGATAAGGCTTTTAGTATACATTCCTAACAGGCGCAAGGTGAAAAGTGGGGTCGCTAGGGGAGACAAGGGGGTATTTAAAGGGCGCTACGATGCACATGAACCGCCCGATGGCAATCCGTGGAGAAGGCGGGATTAAATCAAGATCGTTAATTTTTTGCCATAATTCGCCTGAGAAATTGTGCTTCGTATGCGCGTGGGCTATGACGACGGACACTTCGTTACTCGGCGATCCCAGTATGCGAGTGACACGTGGCAACCCACAATTAAAGCAAGGATACGTATCGGTCCTACGCTAATCAGCGGGGCAACATGTGGAGCATGACGGTATGTAGGGAACAGTGCTGCCCATACCACCTGTGAACCAGGATAGGAGTATTTCATATGACAGCCAGTCAGGGCGATATCGACGATGCCGAGCCGCGCGCTAGACCGCCGAATGAGTAGTCCAGTCAGTCGGACTCGCTGCCTCCTTTGACTTGACTCGAGGAGGATGCTTATAATCCCGCCCTAGCTGATGGAGAGACGATCTAACAGGTGCGGCAGGAAAAGATGACTAATCAGACGAATCATACCCCGATCGGGCACCCTGGGCGGACTAGTCCCCGATCAGGCATCCTGATTGGGGAGAAACCCAGATCGGTCCTCCCGAGCGGATCACCCCTGGATGGTGCTCGCTACCCTCCATGAGTGGGGGGCTTTGTTTGAGGGTTCTCGCAGAGCAACCCCAGGGGTATCGATTGGCGGCCGACCAAGGGGCCCACCACTCGGCTCGTACAAGTCTTCTGATATCCGGCGTGTGACAGTAGTGGCCAGGCTGGCGTCTGCCGACCTGATCCCTGATACCACTCATGTCAAGAATCACCAGAATCTCGCAGCAGCAGTACGATTTCTAACAGGTGCAGTGATTAAGACAAAGTCGTACTATGGAGTCGTCGACAAATCACAAAGATCGCGGTGCTGGTCGGCTAACTGACACTGTTCCCTAATTTTGTTCCCACATAGGATAAAAATGGGAACAGAGTTGGTCAGCTCTCTGGATATATATAGAACCCTCTCTCTCTTGGATCATGATTATATAATTACATAATAATCATACGACTAAAATTATATAGGATAACGGGAGCCAAATGCACCCAAAGTCCTTACACAACCCCATCGGTTAAGATAAAAAGGGAGTTTCCTTCATCCAATCAACACATTGCTTAAATTAAAGAGTTTAAAACAAAAATCTCGAAGGTAATTATCTATATAGCTAACCCTGGTATAGTAAACTCTAATGTGGTATTGTGCACAATAACAATTTAGTTTTTTTTTAAATGCTTGAATGATTTTATATTCATATTTGTAGTTAAAATAAGACATGGAGTGTTTTCAAAATTTTATGTGTAGCTAAAATAAGATATGCGGTGCTTTTAAATGAATACGGGTTGTGTTATATTATTTTATGAGTAATAATATTGTTTGATAGTTCTTACTCGATGATTCGTTTGTCTATGTAATTGCAAACCCTACGTTACTTTCCCCTTGGACCGACTCATTTACCACGTCAAGCGCACCATTTACTCTCGCTGTCTGCCTCTCTCGGTTCTCATCCTTATACCAACGGCCCCACCATGGTCGCCTCCGGCATGGCGATGCCTTTTCCTTCTCCGAGGACCCCGGCGTTTGGTTCCGTGAAGCGCTTCTCGACCTCCGCCTCCACGCCGAGGTTCTCCTCAGCTTTCGCCGCCGGCGCCGCCCCAGGCCAGAGGCGGAAGCCGACAAGGACGCGGCTACGTCCAACTCCACGGCTACGTCCAACTTCGAGGCCGAGAAAGTGCCGGACGAGTGGGGCAGGCGAATCAAGCGGTCGCGGATCGCAGAGGCGCCGCTTGAGGAAGAGCCGGCGGTGATGAAGTGGAGGGCGAGCCCGCAGTCGCCCTTCGATCTGTGCCGCAGAGCGTCGGCGAGCTCCGCAGAGAAGCCGGAGGTGGCGCCGAGGTCTCTGGCCCTTGCGGACGAAGCTTGCCGCATCGAGGTGAGCAGCGCTTCCCCATTACAACCCCTTCCTTTTCTGGTTCCATACTCATACGACAAAAAAAACAATACCACCGATTGCTCTGTCGAAACCAAACAACTGGATTACTCCTTCCCAATTTGATGAACATTTTAAAATTCTATATCGAACTTGGAGGGTTTTCAAGAACAGATTAAATCCGCTCCTCGAGATCTGAAATTTGGGACTCGTTTTCTTCTCAAACGTTCCGATAAAATGATTCAGAGGGAATTTGAGATCGATTTTTTAGATCTTGGTATGGTTATGCCGTGCTGCGCATCATTATCATTTCTATACATTTATTATAGTTTTTTCCCCCACAAAATTTGATTTCTCAAAGATATTTCTGTTGTATTTGCTGCGGTTTTAATCTGCATCCTCACTGCCAAATTAGATGGGAGAAGCGGCGGGCTCCTTTTCTTCGATACCTCATTTCCCAAGTAATGATAATTATGAGCGCATTGGATCCGCTTCGGCCATTGCGCTGGCTGTCGACTTCAACAACTCTGACGCTCTCTTTTCTCTCAGGTCGCGGCGGCGCTGTCGATTCCGGCCTCCGCCCTCATCCGACGGCCAGCGGCGCGGAAGATGGTATCTTCTTTCCTCTCCGTAATTTTTTTTTAATGGCCTCACGGAAACCCCAAATGTGGGCCTTTGCGTTCAATTACAAGTCACTTAAAATTAGAAAGCTTCTGCGTCTTCTTCTTTGAATGATATTTAACTGAGGTTGTCGTGTGAACAGACAAAACTGGAGCTGCAGGCGACAGAAAGGACGCCCTTTGAAGAAAGGGCGAAGCTTCGCCAGGTTTTATTCTTTTGCCCCTCACTTTTTTTTTTTTGTTGTTTTTTCTGAATTCTTCGAGCGTAGACTAAATTTAGCCTGTTTGGTTCGTCTGATTCGTAGCTAGTGTCGGTGGGGCGGGATAGCTGGCGCGAATTTAAATATCATGTCGAGTCGTTATATTGTTGCGCTGATCAATACCGATACCACACCTAGCGTCAATCGTAGAGGTGGCCATCACTGAGGAGTCAGCCGACTCTAATGGCCTTGCTGTGATTGCGCGACCCTGTAGCCGTGCTGGAGGAGTTGGGTGACTCAAACGGTCGCACAAGAGGGATCACACAATCATAGGATATAATTAAAATTAAAGTTTACATTGATTATCTAATCAATTTCTATCCTATTATAATAGAAATAATCCAAAGATTTAATTAATTTTTAATAAAATTATCATATTGATTATATATTTTTTAGTTGTTATAATTTTATAAATATATAATAAAATTTTGCTTTATTTATTTATTTATCTTTAGCTAAGTTATTATTTTTTAATGGATCCAATCAATCTATACTTTAAATGGGTCAAACATATTTTTTTAATATCAATCAATTTATTTCATAAAAATTTATAAATATTTTCTAAAAAAATTTTATATAATCTTAATGATTTTGTTCTTGATTCGGATATTTTTTAATTTTTTATAAATAGATTTAATTATTAAATATTAAAGTTTATTTCAAAAATTTTAAATAATTTTAAAAATTATTAAATTTTTATAAAAAATTTAATTTTTGAATATTTCTAAAATTAAATATAAATTTAAAAGAATCTAAAAATTTTAAAAAATATATACAATTCTTAAACCTTTCAAATAATTATTTTAAAATTAAAAATTTTCAAATATATTCAAAAAAAATTGTAAATAATTTTATAATTAGTTTTACCTTTTGAAATAGTTTTATATTTTAAATTTAATTTTAAAATTTAAGAATTACTTATTTTTAAAATAATATTTATAAAATTTTAATAGACATTATTTCATGAGAAAATATTAAAATATAAATTCAACAACTCTTAATAATCAATTATTAATAAAATCAATACATATATTTATATTTACATTTTTTAAAAATATCGTATCATTCTAGTCTGGGAATGAAATCTCCGTACGGATTAAGATTTTAAACCTAATATCTTGTAGGGGTGTGTAAATTTGAGTGGGTTTTTGTGGGTTAGGGTTGGGTTCAAGCAAGAAAAAATCTCAATATGAACCCGATCTTATCCCAAACACAAATCAAAAACTCTAAACTGGAGCTTGGATAATCCTACCAACTTGAATAACTTGATTAAAAATGATTTTTTTTTGCTATTTAAAAAATATTTTTTCTTTTTTTATCTCAACACTTCATTATTATTGTAATGACCTTAATATTAATATACATAAAAAATATATTATTTTTCAGAATAAAATTTAATTTAAGTTTTAAAAAACCTCTAAAACTTAAATTAAGTTCAACTCGGATCAATCTGGATGAACCTGATTAGATTTTAACACTATCTAAAATCTCCTAATCTGAACTTGACCTGAACCTCTAATTCGAGATAATTTACAGAGTTGGATTGATTGATCAGATTTATTACTGACACTGTTGAATCCAATCAACCCATAATTGTCATATACAATTTATATAATCGTAATCGATTTATTCTATTAAAATTTATAAAAAAATTATTAAAATTTTTTTATATATAAACTCTCTCCGGGGGTTACAGTACACACCATAATTGTGATTTTTAAAATTATTTTAGTTTAGTTATTTTTTAGTTTTTACATATATATTTTTTTAAATAAATTATTATTATTAATTGTTATAAAATATTAAAAAATATTTCAAAATTTTTAAATAACTTTAAAAATAATAAATATTTTTAAAAAATTAAATATAAATTAAAAATAATCTAAAAGTTTTAAAAAATATATAAACCTTAAAACTTTTCAAATACAGTTTTTAAAATTAAAATTTATAAATATTTTCAAAAATATTAATTATGATTTGAAAATAATTTTATAATTATTTTTAACATTTCAAATGATTTTATAGTTTTAAAATTTACTAATTTTTTAAAATAATCTATGTAAATTTTAATAGACCTTATCTTATAAAAAATATTAAAATATAAATTTAACATCTCTTAATAATCAATTATTAGTAAAATTAATATACATTTGTATTTGAAAATTTAAAAAAATCCGTACTTCCTATCTTGAATGAAACTTTAGTAAACTTGATTTCTGATAAGGGTGTTAATTTTGATGGGTCAGGTCCGTTCAACTCGAGATGAAATAAGGATTTTACCAAAAACTAAAATTCAACCTGAACACAATCTTAAAATAGATTGTTCATCAAACTCGAATGATCATACTAACTTATAAATTTGGGTGGGTTTGGTGGGTTAAGGTTAGGTTGAAGCAAGAAAAAATCTTAATCTCAATACAATCTGATCCCAAATATAAATCAAAAATACTAAACTCGAGCTTGGATAATCCGACCAATTCGAATAACTCGATTAAAAATGATTTTTTTTTTGCTATTTAAAAAACATTTTTTTCATTTTTATCTAAACACTTCATTAGTATCCTAAGATCATCTCCAACCAATACCCCATTATACTAAAATGGTGTTGGAGAGGCACCATTTTATCTCCAATGGATACACTATAATGGGGACCAATTTGGTGCAAGTGAATAGTGCGGCACCAATATGGTGCCGTACTATTCATGCAAGTGGTTATATTATTATTAAATATATTATAATATTATATTTGTATTTAATTAAATATATTATAATATTAATTTTATATTTAAAATATTTTATATAAGTGTTGCATGATTTAATTAAATATATTATAATATTAAATTTATATTTAAAATTAAGAAGAAAGTATTAATATTTATTTTTTTAATTAAAAATAAAATATTACGATCATAATTAAAAGTAATGATTATGTACCATAAAAATATTAATTTTATTAATAATTATGATCATAATAAAAATATTTAACATATTAATATATATGTTAAAATTAATATGTATGTTGAATAATAAATTATAAGATGGAAAAATAGAATATTCTAAAGAATATTCTTTTTAGTGTAAGAAATGGTGTCTCTTGGTTGGAGTGGGAAAAAAATTTGGTGTTGAAGTGACATCAAATTGGTGTTGTAGAAGCATTAAAATGGTGTTTATGGTTGGAGATGGTCTAATGACCTTAATATTAATATATATAAGAAAACATATTAATTTTCAAAATAAAATATAATTTAACCTTTAATAACCCCATTAAAACTTAAATTAAGTTAAACTCAGATTAACCGGGTCAAACCAGACCTCATCTGATTCTAACGCAATCTAAAACCTCCTAATTCGAACATGACCCAAACTTCTCATTCGAACTTGATATTTTTCAAGTCGCATTGATGGATAAAATAAATTAAGGAAGTTGACACCCTTGAATCCAACTAAAAAATTAAGTTTAGTTATTTTTAAGGCGTTACACTGCACACCATAACTGTGATTTTTAAAATTATTTTAGTTTAGTTATTTTTTGTTTTTTAAATATGTATTTTTTATAAATAAATTATTATTAATAATAGTTATAAAAAATTAAAAATTATTTCAAAATTTTTAAATAATTTTAAAAATAATAAATATTTTATAATATTTTTAAAAATTAAATATAAATTTAAAATAATATAAAAATTCCAAAAAATATATGAACCTTAAAACTTTTCAAATACAGTTTAAAAAATTAAAATTTGTAAATACTTCCAAAAATATTAATTTATGATTTTTAAAAAATTTATAATTATTTTTAACAATTAAAATGTTTTATAATTTTAAAATTTAAATTTACTTATTTTTAAAAATAAATTTATAAAATTTTAATAGACCGTATCTTATAAAAAATATTAAAATATAAATTTAACATCTCTTAATAATAAATTATTACTAAAATTAATAAATATTTATATTTCAAAATAAAAAATTGTAGTTCCGGTCTGGAATTAAATTTTAGCACGAGTCTGATAAGGTCTAATTTGGATACATCAGGTCGGTTCAAGTCACGATGAAATAAGGATTTTATATAACAAAATTTTTAATCAGAATACAATCAAAATCTTAAATCTGAACTCGGATTCTTTATGGAATTAGAATATTTTGACTAAAAATATTGTTTTATTTTTTTAGTTTTTATAATTTTCATTTTTGTTATACTAATTAGGGTATAAATGAATTGAATCGAATAATATCATAATATTAATATTTGTGTTCGAGCTCAAAAAAAAAAATTGATATTCTATGCTCGATTCGAAATTCAAAAATACAAATGATTTTAACTATAGCTCGATTTGAAATAAAATTTGAGCTCGAGTTTCATTCGAATGATTTGAATTTTGATTTCAGCGTATTCAAATTAAAATTTGAAATGATTTAAATTCAATTTCGAATTTAATTATTTAAATTTTAATTTAAATATATTTAAATTAAATTTATACAAAAATAATTAAAATTCGATTTGAATTTGGCTCGCGATCAAATTCATGAATAATCGAATAAAATAATATAGATTCGACTTTGACTTAAAAAAATATCTAAACATGTTCGAGTTCAAATGGAATTCGATAATGTCAAATACGAATAGAATATTTTCGGAGTCGGATAGAAAATCTCAAGAACGGCTCGATTTGTATACATTTCTAGTACTAAAATAATATTTAATTTAATCCTAAATAAAATACATTAAACTATAAAAACTCTAAATTAAAATAAATCCGGATCCTTTCAAATTCGACCTGATTCTAATCTAATATGAAAACCCTCAATTTGAACTCGAACTTGCAAATCTCGCCAAAAACAACAAAGTGGAGAAATAAGGCGTTGCCCGACCGTGCGATCGCTCTGCTCCTGATCGCACGATCTCTCTTCGCGAACGTTCGCTCATCCGTCTCTTCTCGATCGTGCGATCGTACGATCGCTGATCGCCCTTCCATCTCTCCTATGATCGCCCTCGTGCGATCCGCCTGTAACCGTCGCTCGTAATTCAAATAACTTCAGAGCTTGGTGTTAGGAAAACTTACTGAGCCTCATGGATCGAGGGAGAGAGAGGAGCTTACTCATGGATCCAGGGAGAGAGAAACTTGCTGATTGATCGATATGGCGCAGGCCTTCTCGGGGCTGCAAGGAAAGAGGACATAGGTCAGCTTATTCACATCCTATGCAAAACTTCAGAGCAAAACAATGCCGTTCTTCTGGGCGAACCTGCAACAGTTCGAAAGGTGATTACTAATCTCGCACAGCGGATAGCATCGCAGCAAGTGCCTGACGCACTGAAGGAGGTACGATTTTATGAACTTGATCTTTCGGAATTACTTTGTGTTCCAGCTGATATAGCTGGAATTGTACGAGAGATCAGAAGCTTCGAAGGTAAGATCGTTATTTTTCTGGGCCAAATGCATATTCCCACGGCAATGGAGTTTTTTCTGCCATTGTTGTACGAGCGTCTTGTACGGCTGATTGTCACAACCACTGTAGAAGACTACTCCTACCTCCTGAAAAATTTTCCCAGTCTAGAATCAAAATTTCAAGCTCAGTCAGTTTTCCCGGAAGATAAAGTCAAACAGCTTTGGGTGAGGTTCGAAGGACAGCCCATCCAAAAAATTTTAATCGAGCGGTTCACACATTTACGAAATAGAAGCGTTCATGATTGCTATTAACAGTGTAATAAGTGGATAATTCATAGCCTTTTTTTTTCTTTCATCAACTGTAATATCCACATTTTGTGGATAAACCATTTCATTTTTCAATTCTATATGATGTAATATCCACTCTGTGCATGTTTCTTTTGAAAATAAAATTTGTTGAGATTTGATTATTGTTGTTTAACTTTCCTTTTTGGTTATTGTTTTATCCCTTGGTGGTTTATTTGAATAGTGTTTTTCCACTTTAGAATTTATTTAAATTTCCTGACTTCATATATTTTTGTGGCTACTTATTTCTCTTATACTTTGTTTTGCTCAGCTCGTTGGTTGAATGAAGAAAAAGAAGGGGTTCCAATATTTGTGATAAAGAGTTGTTTTGTTGCTTTTGCAACTCCATGATTGCAGTACATATCTGGTGAAAAGTGCCTCGTAGATTGTATGAATATGAATGCCATGGAATAAATTTATATGTTGTAAACAGCCTGGTATGTTGCATTTTAATTTTGTTTCTCCTTTCCTTTAAGCTCATAATATAGACTCCAGCACATGAATGACATCTAGTTGTATATAAATAAGGATGAGAAAATTAGAGTGCTAAAGGACTACCTACCTACATGTATATATCTATATGTTTATTGATATAACCATGCAATGTATCACATATTGAGGGAACAATGAAATAGTATAATGACCTTAGAACTCTTATTTCTTATATCAGAACAATGATTTCATATTGGATTGACTGGAAATTTCGGTTTAGAAGCAATCGCATTTAAGTATGAAGGGGAGAAATGTATAGATAGTTTGAAGTTGAGATTCACAATATGTTATAAAGTTTGAGTTACATGGCATTTTTCTGGCCCTAGTTTTAGGCTGTTCAGTTATACTTTATAGGCATCAAGATTCTTTGAGAATTCACTGTGGAGTAGTTGTCTGTTCAGACGCTATTTGATATTTTGACATCATACTCAGTCACTACAGTTGCCAATTGTTTTTTTAGGTTTAAGGTGCCTTTTTTTTTTATTTACCTGAATAGATTGCAAAAGGTTCCTAAAAAAACCTTGGCTTCAAATATCCTACATAATAACTAATATTGCTAATTCCTTTCAGGTTCAAGGTGCTGTTTTTGATTTACCCGAAGAGATTGCTAAAGAATTGTTAACTAAGCAATTGCCTCCAGGAAATTCTCTTGTCAAGATCCCCAAGGTGGTTATTTTGTTCTTATTCTCATCAAATTTTTTCCTTCCATCTCATTCAACTTCTAAATTTAAGGCTACTGTTTCATTTCATGAAACTATGTTGATGTTTGTATAGTCTGTCTTCCAATGTGGTGTTCTGTGAGTATTCATGAAATGATAGATGCTTTTACATTTCTGGCATATTTTTGCCTTTGGATTCACTTGAATTGTATATTCCGCAATTATACTGGCAGCGTTCTTCAGAGCTGTGTTGCCACTTGGATGGTCTAGCCACTATTTGGAGATGTTGAGGAAGAACTTAAGCCTGAATCATTATAATATATGAGTATGCTGGTTAAGTATTGATGCTCAAGTTCCTTTTATCATTCAACCTAATGTATAAAAATCCCAAATTGATGATCTTGATTGCTACTTGCTTGTATTCCTGGCATATCGAGTTGCAATCTTTTATCTTCTCAATCCATTCTATTAAGATGATTACACAAATCTTTCCTGTTTTTATTGTGGTACTTTTTTAGAGCTCCCTATCCTACAAGATGATCACCCTGCCACTGACTTCTATGGCCGATTTTCAAACCGGGAGCAGAGTTATAGAGATGGTGGTTCTGGGGAACGAAGTCAGAGGGTTTCGAGAAGTTGGAGTGGACGAAAACTATGTAAGTGATGATAGCTATGGACGGGGTGGGCGAGCATCCAGATATGACAATAGCTGGTCTCGAAACACTAAGTCATGAAGAGACCGTGAAGATGACTGGCTAATCGGTGGAAGATCTAGTCGTACACCCTCATTTGGCAACCGAGAAAGGTATTGCCCATCCACTACATGGCTATCAGATTTGTAGGGAATTTATTGCTGATATGGTCAACTAAAATAGTGAATTTGCAACCAGTGCGTGATAAGATTTTCTATTTTGAGAAGGTTGCCTAAATTTTCGTCTAAAGCTGCATTGGTATTTCTCTTCTCATGTTAGCATTTTTAACTTGATATCTTTTAATGCTTGGGTTATCCAAACTTTGGTCTGAGTTGGGGCATCCAGACACAGATGGGAATCTTTCACTTACTGTTTTCCTCGTTTTTGTGTTGGCTTTTGACGTAGAGAGAATCCTTTGTCACAAACATAGGTCAATTAAGGTAAACAATACTTTGCAATCATTAGGGTCCTTTACTTGGATGGCAATAAAGACACAATTACATGTGTCAAGGGTTCTCATGATTTATTTTGAAACTCATAGGTATGGTGAATAACTTAGCTAATTGCATCTGTAACTTATTGTAGACTTTATTATTGCAGAGCAATACCGATTTCTTCTATTCTTCCTAGTAAATTGTTCACCATACTTCCTACAAATCCTGTCTGACCTTGTTTTTGCTTTAAACAGGACATTATCATTTTAAGCAACGAATTACAAGAACTGACACTTGTACAAAATTCTGTTATTTTTGTCTCTTCAATCATATAATCAGAGGATCCTCAAAATGTTGTTTGCCTTTTTTTTTATTATCTGAAATTATGATCAATCTTAAATACTGTGTGATAGTGCTTAGCAGTGCAGGCACTGCGTTCTCTTGCTGGTCTTATTGGGCATAAATATGCGAGTTGTATCTCTGCTTATAGCAGAGTAACTTTTCTTCATTTTCATTGGACTTTGGACTTTCCAGCTTATCTATAATTATGGTACACTATGTTCATTGGATGTGTTTGGTGGGATGCTTCAAATCACTGCTCAAGATCAAATATTATAATATTGTGCATTAATATCTTTTTGTTATTAAGTTTAGAAGTAGAATCATATTAGGGTTGCAAATGAAAAAAAAAAATTAAATGTTCGTGTGCAAGTTTGATAGTGAGAGTTTATCTAATATATTCTGTTTATTAATCGTTATGAATAAAGATGGTGAATTGCTCATAAATAATAGTTATACATTTAATTTATTATTTATATTTATTAATGATGTTTTTACCATGCTTGTAAATAGAAAAATAAATTTAAAAATGTAAATGTTTCAATAAAGAAAAATAGAATTGAGAGTTCAACAGCATCTAACTAGTGCAAGTAAATTTGAACTAAGCTCCAATTTAAGTCAAAGCTTAAGTTCATTAAAAAAAAAGTTTGAAGAATCTTTTCTTGATTTTAAGTAGCATCAAATATGCAGTTTTCCAAGTCTATTAATTTTAAGGATAATGGTCTGATTTTATTAAAATTTTCTCATTTGTCGTTATGATAAATTTAGAAGGGCTCATAATAGATTCTATTGAAAGAAAAAAATACTTTACCGTGCATAGTAGTTCAGAATTAAATCATCCTTATTTAAAAGAATGATTGTATAGACGGCGTGCCACTGCATGGTAACCTGAGGCATTTTGTAATTTTAAGTTCCGCTTAGCTTAACTCGATTAATCTATGAATAAGTTGGAATAATATAAAATTTATGGATAAGCTATCTCAAAATGTAACAAATTCAATTAAAAATTCAATAAGTACTGTGCCAGCTGCACTAATCAGAACCAACGAAATAATAAAAGCAGCTAAGCCGAAAGCATCACCAACTATACCAATTACAAAAGCCCTTAGGACGGATGCATCTCCACGACGCCAACCATATCAATTACAAATACATAACAACTTGTTCAATATTATGCCGAACACTTTAGGATGATTAATCAATTACGAAAAGTTTATTTTTTAAAATAAAAAAGTCAATCTACGAAATCTTATATTCATCACAAATATTATGTGACAAATCTTATATTCATCACAAAATCCATCATAAAATCTACCATCAATAATTAAATCATCATAATTTTCACGACGAAAAAATTATTCATTATAAATTTTATAATAAATATAAAATTTAAATTTTATAACAAATATTTAATTCATTACAAAATTTTAATTTTTTTATGAATTATTGATATTTATTTTTATTTCATAAATTTTGTAGTTTTGCGATGAATTTCAATTCGTCACATATTCCACGAGGAATCTGGAATTCGCCGCAGAATATTTGCGACATATATAAGGATTCGTTGCAAAATACGAATCCCATATTAGTTACCGAATCTTGGACAAATCGAAATTCATCACAGAATTACAAAATTTATGAAATAAAAATAAATATCAATAATTTGTAAAAAAATTAAAATTTTGTAACAAATTAAATTTTTGTTGTAAAATTTATGATAAATTTTAAATTTATTACAAAATTTACAACAAATAACTTTTTCATCGCAAAAATTATGAAGATTTAATTATTTGTCATAGATTTTAAGATTTTGCTATAAATTTCAAATTTTGTCACTAAATAACAATGACTTTTGCGACAAAAAATATTTTATTACTAATTTGCGAATAATCTTTTTAATTACTAAATTTATTGTAAATTTATGAAAATTTTTATTTTCATCGTAAATTTGTGACTAAAATTGTCCCAAAATTTCATAGCTAAATTATTATTATTGCTATTTTTAGCTAAAGAACAGCTAAACAATTCCAAAACTCTAAACTTGTTTTATCCACTCAAATTCATCTGCAAACATATTATGAAAATAAATATTCTTAATAAAGTTAATATGCTAATCTTAATAGGAAATATAATTGTTCCCTATTTATTACCAAAATAATAATGCTACTTACCAAAAGACAAAAATTAAATTATATTTTTTTACAGTCTCATCAATCTTAAATATTTTCTAATTCCTTTCCTTTTATAGTGGATGCATTAATCTTAAATTACACTCTAACTTAATGAATTGAAGAGGCGTTTAGTTTAAATGAGAATCATGATTGTATTGGTAGTGTTTGGTTCGATTCTTGAAATGAAAATTATTATTCATCATGATATTTGGTTCAGTTCAACTTTAGTAATGAGAATCCATACAAATTTCAAAGTTATTTAAAATAATAGAATTACTATAAAATAGAGAAAGTGAAATAAAATGGTTGAGAGATAAATAGAAAAATATAGAGAGAGAAATTATGAGAAGTGAGGTAGAAAAAGAAATTAGAAGAAAAAAATAAGAGAAAATACGATAATAAAGAAAATAAAGATTAAAAGTAGAGAAAGAAAGTAAGATAGATAGATGTGGTAAAAATTGAGAGAAAATTATTAAAAAATATATAGAGAGAAAATGAGATGAGAGATGTAAAGAGAGAAAGTGATATAGAAAATGAAGAGAGAGAAAGTAATAGAAAATATATAGATAAATAAATTATGATAAGAGAGGTAGAAAGAGAAAATGATATTGAAAATATATAAAGAGAGAATGAGATGAGATGTAGACAAAGAAAGTGATATAGAAAATATAGAAAGAGAAAGAGATATAGAAAATATAGAGAAAAAAATAAAAAATAAAGATATATAAATTATGATAAAAAATATAGAGAGAGAAAGTGATATTGAAATTATATAGAGTGAAAATGAGATTAGAGAGGTAGAGAGAGAAAGTGATATATAAAATATAGAAAAAAAGTGAAAAATAAAGATAGATAAATTATGATAAGAAAGGTAGACTGCGCCCCTCAGATGGACTTACATAAACCCTCCTCCGGCTTTCTCCTCGAGCGAGGTATCTCTCAGTTTTTCGTCCCTCGGACGTCGTGCATATCCTTCTCGCTTTACCGGTGTATTCTTCCGCAGCTTTCGCGTCCCTCAGATGCACCGAGCCCGTCGACTCACTTCTCCGTGCAATCCTTTTCGTCCACTGCGTCTTACGCTCGACTTCCTCCAATCCTTAGTTCCTGCACAATTAGACAGAGGGATCAAAACATAATATGACCTAACCTAACTTGGTTGATCACATCAAAACCAACAGGGGCACACATAATCTTTCTATTTTTGATGTGCATCAACCCAAGTTCAGTTAGAGTCAAAATAAAAAACAATAACACTAAGTAAGACAAATAAGTATAAAAGGAATATTTCCAATTACAAATCATAATCTCGCCCTGAACTTAAGCTACTCCCCTCTTTTAATCACAGCAAAAAATGGGGCATAAAAAAGTAGGGAAAGGGAATAGAAAAAGATATGAATTGGAAAAAAAATATGAAAATTTTTCTAAGCATTTTGAAAGTTTAAAAAAATGAATTTCTAAAGAATATTTTCGTTGGCAAAAATTTGAAAATTTTCAAAATTTTCTGCAAATAAAATATTTGAGAATAGACCCCAAAAAAATTTCGGAATGAAATAAATTTGCTGTGATCGAAAATAAATCAAATATTGTTAGATCCGACATTTTTGATTGGGTTTCGAAAATTTTTCTAAGTTTTCGGGCTCTCGGATAAAATTTAGGGGAGTTAAATGGCTTAGAACTAAACATTTTGGGGGCTTGGATATCAAGACAATTAAACTTGAGGGTTTAATTGCTTAAATCCCAAACTTAGGGACGTGATGGTTAATGCTCAAATTACTTGGGCTAAAATGTAAAAGTACACCTCACTTATATTCTCTTTTCCTTCCCCATCGCAGCCCTATCGCGCCGCAACCAACCTTCTCCCCGATTCTTCTCCTTCTTCCCTTCTCTTCTCGCTGCCCAAGCTCGAAGTCGAGCCATCACCCGACGGCCACTCCTCCTTCGCGATCCGAGCAAGAGCTTCCCTCTTCTTCTTCTTCTTCCCGTTCCTTCGCGTGCCCTAGCGACAAGTGTTCCTCTCCTTTGCGCGAGCCGAGCAGGAGTTCTCCCTGCTTCTTTCTTTTCTCCTCCGTGTGCCCTAGCTCGCGACCGACGCCAGGTCTCCCGTGCTCCCCCTGTGCGAAGCAGCCACCGATCCCCTTCCCCGTTCTTCACGCGTGTGTGAGGCTGCTCTTGCCAGCTTCCATCTCCCAGCCACGGCACAGGTATGGAGCAATACCTAGGTTTAGTTTTGGATGTTTTCTGGATTGTTGGCTCGAAATGGAAGCTGAATTGGATTTATATTTGGTTTGGCAGCATTACTCCCTACTCCTACTCGCTGTGCTGATTTGGTTTTCTTCCTTAGAAAACTGCTCGGGATTAGGTAAGAAAGCGATTGATTGTTGTAGCTCTATCATTAGTTTCCCCGTTTTGGCTTAGGGGCAGGCTGTCGGGGGCGCTGGGGGCGAGCGTAATCGCCTTTTGCATCTATCATTAGTTTCCCTCCGTGGTTTGGAAATGTTAGAGAAATGGAATGTTGAATGAGATTCCTATTTTGGGAGCAGGTTTGAATTGGGCTGTGGTCTTGGAGGTTGCCGTGAGCAGCTGGGTGGATTTCCCCTGTCCTGTGCCAAGCAACTAAGGAAATTGGATAAGAGATAAGGTGATCAGGTTTAAATTCATGTTCAGTGCAAATTGATGTGTGGGAATCAAAGCTGTGGTATGGAGTTTGATGTTGTGTTTGTATTGAAGTTTGACTTGTGGATGTGGAAGTGTGGTGGAACAGCTTAGGTTTTGTAAATAGGGTTGCCGGAATTGAAATCAATCCTAATTGTATATGCGTGGTTCGTCTATTCGATTTAGCCGGACTAGGTTGTGAGTTTAACACTTAGATCTTGTGATGTTGTCACATGATACTTGGGTGATGGGGTTGAGATTGGGTTAGTATGAAACTTAACCCTAATAATCTAAGTGCGGTGAATTCGAGTTTAGGATTAACCCTAAAGTAAAACTTAAACCTAAATCTTAATTACGTGGGCTAATTAAGAACCGATCAGTTAATTGGATAAGATTAATTGAAAAAAGAAATGATTAGGTTAACCCTAAAATGGATTAGGAATTAATTAGCTAGTTACTAATTTGTGTAATAGCTAATTAAATTTGTCCTTGATACAGGGACTTGATTTGATTATTATTGCGGACTATTGACGGGTGGTTCTCTTCTGAGTTGATACGGATTACTTCTGCTTGGAGGCGGGTAATTCTTGCTTGTCTTCTTAGATCCACTTTATCTTTATGCATGGCTAGTTGTTATATATGCAGTAGGCTTTTAATTGACCTTTATCTGCTACCGTTTTGTTATCCTGCTTGATACTTATGCTTGACCTTGGATATAATCTAAATCTCTTTCTATACAGTCTCGTGTTTTGTTATCTGATTCTGTATAGCGTTAGTATGGCATGAGTATGTGGATATAGAGTCGCAGACCACTGTATGGTTGCATTGATCGTGTCTGGTCATAATTGCACGTGTGTCTAGATATGGACTGATTGGGTTATTGTGGCATGTCATTGGACATCTATATTGTTCTGATTGCTGTTAATTACTTGCATGTGCACCTAGACGCATGATGGTTAGGTTATTATACCTGTGATTGACCTGTGTACAATAGGTTTAGTTATGTATGATGACCTTGGGAGGGGTTGCACGTGTATGAGTCATGCACCATACCTGCACTGTTGCATGCCGGCGATCAGCGACTCCCTTATGGTTGAGCCTATCGTCTTCCGGTACATGATATGCACACACGGCCACTTATGGGTCAGTGGATACCGTTGGGTGTGTGCATTTGCTCTGTACTGCTCCGCTCGACCGCTCAGGGGTAGTGGTTTGGTAGCGTGGTAGCAGGCAGAGATCCCTTCTCTTCCCATAGACCAGAGAAGATGAGAGTGACGCTCCCTCATATATACATGGGGTAGGGGGGTGGACCCCCGCCAGCATCCTGTCCACTCGGTCACTCAGGAGCAGTGATAGCAGGGTGTGTACAGTGTCACAGCTCTACCCACTCGGCCGACACAGTATCGCCTGTCTCGGTGGCTTGACTGGTGTTAGGGGGTGACCATGACATTGCACCATGTGCATATGATGCATCATGCATTTTGATTGTGATTGCTGTATTTACTTGCTGCACTTGTCTGACATGCATATACAGGATATATGTTTATATGTAGTTGATGACCCTGCATTTGCTCGTATAATACGGGCCTTATATGATCGGGATGGGATGTTTCTGGTATGTTCAGTCATTGATACTTTCAGTTATGCATATTCTGCTATTCCTGTTGAGACTGTACCTTGTTATTTCTATATAGCTTATTTCAGCTATTTATTCAGCCATGCATATCTTTCTATATACTCGCAGAGTCCACTTGGACTCACCACCCGTCACACTATTTTTGTTTTCAGGATGATAGGTCGCCAGGAGGAGCCCATTAGCTAGTCCCGGGTCCCTACGACTTCTTGATGGGTTGCTTCCGCTTAGTTTTATTTTATTCGTAGTATTTTCCCTCGTATTGTATTCATTTCCATATTATGGACATGTATTGGATTTATTCGAGCGGTATTGTATTTTTGAGCCCTTTGTTTGACTTTGGGTGTTTGTTTTGCTACGCATCTGCCTCGAGGGCAGCTCAGGTGAGTTTTAAGATTTTGGTATTGCTATGTCTTCATTTCTTATATGATATATCTGTTTTGAGGCCTGAGGCCAATTTATAAACTGCGTGTGATTGTGTGTTTGTGTAAATTGTCTGCCGGACAGGGGAGATGCTGTCCGATTTTATATTGGATCAGCGGCTCCGCCGGTCTCGGGGCGTGACAAATATTCACAAATTAAAATTTGAGGATTGAATTTTTAAAATTCAAAATTATATTAAAAACTCATAGAAAATTATATTAAAATCAACGGATAAAGAATAGATCTCGAAAAATCGGATTTGAAATTAATCATTTTCTATCGAAATTTAAAATTAGAAATCAAATTACAAACAAAAATTCATAGAAAATCAAAAATATGGTAGAAAAATCTGAAACTTTTTGTTTAAGTGGAAAATAGTGTTTGAGTTTGTACAAAAATTTTCAACTTTAAAAACTTTATCTATGTCTAATAATAAATTAAATATTAACATAGTAGAATTTTTGAAAAATAAATATTTAAAATTCAAAAACACTTAAAAAAATTCAAATTTTTTTTACTGAAGTCTACTAATCATATCTAGATCCAAAAGAATTGTATCTACAAAAATAAATTTGTTATCTATTTTGCAAATTTAAAATTTAAATTTCGTTAGAAAAATCATGAATATTCGAAAAATTATTCGAAAAAATTTCAAAAATTCAAAGTAAGTAAAAAATATTCATGTATTGAGTAGAATTATTAACATGATTTTATCAATATAAAAATTGACTGACATTTATTTTTCAAGGAAGATTAATAATGAAGAGTAAAAAAAAATGTTGACAAGGAAAAAATGTTAGTATGTTAAGAGAGATAAATAGAAAAATATAGAGAGAGAAATTATGAGAAGTGAGGTAGAAAAAGAAATTAGAAGAAAAAAATAAGAGAAAATACGATAATAAAGAAAATAAAGATTAAAAGTAGAGAAAGAAAGTAAGATAAGATAGATGTGGTAAAAATTGAGAGAAAATTATTAAAAAATATATAGAGAGAAAATGAGATGAGAGAGGTAAAGAGAGAAAGTGATAGAAAATATATAGATAAATAAATTATGATAAGAGAGGTAGAAAGAGAAAATGATATTGAAAATATATAAAGAGAGAATGAGATGAGATGTAGACAAAGAAAGTGATATAGAAAATATAGAGAGAGAAAGAGATATAGAAAATATAGAGAAAAAAAATGAAAAATAAAGATAGATAAATTATGATAAAAAAGGTAGAGAGAGAAAGTGATATTGAAATTATATAGAGTGAAAATGAGATTAGAGAGGTAGAGAGAGAAAGTGATATATAAAATATAGAAAAAAAGTAAAAAATAAAGATAGATAAATTATGATAAGAAAGGTAGAGAGAAAAAGCGATATTGAAATTATATATAGAGAAAATAAGATGAGAGAGGTAGAGAAAGAAAGTAATATAGAAAATGTATAGAGAGAGAAAGTGATATAGGAAATATAGAGAAAAAGTGAAAAATAAAGATAGATAAATTATGATAAGAGAGATGGAGAGAGAAAGTGATATTGAAATTATATAGAGAGAAAATGAGATGAGAGAAGTAGAGAAAGAAAGTGATATAGAAAATATAGAGAGAGAAAAGAATAAAGATGTAGAGAGAGAAATTTAAAAATGTAAAGAGAGAAAGTAAAATGAGAAAATACAAAAGAGATAGTAAAATAAAAAATAAAAAAATGAGTGTTTTGGATATATGAAAAATGAAAGAATAATTGAGGAGTTTGATTGATTAGAGGGAGTAGGTTCCCTTATTTTAATCCCATTGACACATACCATACAGTGTCAATGGAAATTGATCTTGTCGACGAGCGAGGTGGACTTCATAGAGCAACGTGGTCCCCCGATGGTCGGTGAGCTATGGATGCGGACCCTGATCTGCAAGGAAAAAGACCGTTAGCAAATCCGTAGGGAAAAGTTTCGGCAAGGCTCTTCAACGGTCAAGTCAGTCTCTAGTAGCAAAAAGAGCAATAGGAGTGGTAGAAAAACACTGTTCAGCTTACCCTTGAAGTGGAGAAAAGAGGGGTTCATATATCTGAGGGAGCTGGCAACCCCATCTGTACTTATCATCCTTCCATACCCTAGGAAGTATGGGCGTTGCTAGCTTCTAGGATGGCTCCAAGTGCTGCTGCTCAGACTGACCCCGATGAGGGGGGAAGCAGGGTGCAGGTACCCAGTACGCCCGGACGGTGTGGGGCTGATGTGACGGCCATGCGGGTCCCCACATCACCTTGGCGGTCTTTCACCGCGGTTTCACACCAAGATAATTTTTCAGATTTTATCAAAATTCGATCATTACTCAATTCTATAATAACCAACTCATTTGTACCTATGAGAACTCCTTTATCAACGCATGTTAGAGGGAGAGATTTATTTATCTTTCGGTCAAAGTATGTAAAATCCCAGCCTAGTCCCTGAAAAGGTAAGAGTTAGTAAGCAATTAAAAGGAGGGAAAAAAATTAAAATGTTTAGATCTTCATGCTGCCATTTAATGGCCCTTCAAATGCAGCAAGAGCCCCAAGAGAGGGAGAAAGGGAACTACTTAGACCTTTAAAAAGAATTCACTTTCTCTTGTTTTTCTCCTATAAAGGACTACTTGTCGGTTTTGTGATTTTTTTTTTTTTTGCTTTTGGTTTTCCTGCTATTTTGAAGTTAATTTTTGATATTAATTCCTTCTGTGAAAAAGGTTGGCGTACATCGCCTTGTTTGTTAACCTGTGTAGGCTTTGCAACTCAAGCTGACAAAAACCTTTAATAATATAATAAAACAGAAAAAGGTAGTTCTGATAAAGAGAATAATTAATTTTGAGTCTATTTTGAAGAAGATGAATTATATATATATATATATATATATATATATATATATATATATAAATTCCTTCTGTGAAAAGGGTTGGCGTACATCGCCTTGTTTGTTAACCTGTGTAGGCTTTGCAACTTGACAAAAACCTTTAATAATATAATAAAAAAGAAAAAGGTAGTTCTGATAAAGAGAATAATTAGTTTTGAGTCCTATTTTGAAGGAGATGAATTATATATATATATATATATATATATATATAATATATATATATATATATATAATATATATATATATATAATAAGCGAAAGTAGGATCACTCCGTAGTGACTCGTAGGAAAGTTGACTAAGGGCTGACAACAAGATCACCGATCGGACGGTCGGGTGGGTCCAATCGGATGGTAGGGATGACCGACTGGAGGAGCAAGAGAGGGCCGGGGGCAGTGATCCCTGCGTAGGGCGCAAAGATCGACTTCGCAAGACCACGATCGTGGTGATTTTTTAGAAAATATATTTAGTTTATATTTTTTAATTTTATTTTTCAAAAAAAATATAATATTTTTTAAAAAATAAAAATAAAAAATGAAATAAATCAAACGCTCCTTAAACATTCGATCTTTTATGTCATGGATAGCATTCTTAAAGTCTTCCCTCTCTATATCGACCTAGGACCCGGCTAAGAGGCAAACTAGTGATCCATTGTCTAGAGAAAGAAGAGCCAGGGAGGCTTATAAAGGGAGAACTCCATCCAATTCTTAATGGTTCTCTCCAGCTAGCTCAATAATTGGCTCCCTAGTCTTAAGACAAAGTAAAACACTCTTGGCTCTGACAGTTTTAAATGGAAGAAGTATTGGAAGAGGGTCAGAGGCTCGATCTCTAGATATGCCAAGACTATCAAAAAAAAAAAAACACCACCATCAACCTCCAAGATTTTGGAGTGACTTGGTTGAGGGGCAAAGACATGTGACAAGAGAGGAAGAGGAGAAAGGGGTGTAGTGGGGGAACCACAACCCCCGAGTTGACTCAAAAAGAATGTTGTGAAGTTTAGGTGAGGCAGATGAGCCCGGTCATCTTCAGTCTAAGCCATTAGGGTATGATCACTCAGGATATGTCTCTGCTCACGGAAGGTCCCAATGGTAATCAGAGGGAAACTAGAGCCTTTCTCCTCAAACCAAGGGGTTCACGTGAGAGGCAAAGAAGGAGGTTTGGCTCTAGATGCAGACTTAGAAGGCATGGAGGACCAATAGATGAGGAGGAAGAGAGAAGGTAGCTTACTGGATCGGAGAGCATAGGTGCAGGGTCACAACCGACTGGAGCATACAGAAGCAAAGGGCAGACGGAGTAACCACGCTCCTCTGAGGTCTCATCTCCTCATAGCAAAAATCAGGGAGTTGACATGACACTCTCCTCAAGAGGTGGAATCGCTAGGGGTGCAATAACTACCCGAACGAACAACTAAGATTAAAAAGCGTAGAAGGGCTAACAATCTAAGTGTCTAGAGAGAAGCAATGGCGCCCTACCAGGATGGACTGATGATTAATATGTGGATGTTGTCATAAGAGGTCTGGGTCAAAATCTGACAAAGTCAGTATGTTCGTCTTCCCCATGTACTAGTCATAGTATCTGGACTAGTAGCCCTTGTAATTTGTCTCTTCCGTATTAGTCCTGGGACGAATTGACAGGGATACTGAGACGAATAAATAGCCTATGCCACCAAGAGAGAAGCAATGGCTCCTAATGATGACAGCCTTGGTCCAGCTGTCTTGAATGAGGGTGGCTCCTGCCTCGAGCCACATGACCAACCCTATTAGAAAATCAGCAAGAGTTTTTCGAAAAAGACTCAAAAGCCTTAAGGATCTAAGTTGCATATGGGAGAGGGAAACTAGATTTTGAAATATTCATGACAGGTCATATCGCCATAAGGTCTCAACCAATTCTCATCTGTCACCTCAGTAGTATAATCCAAAGACTTCAAAGGTAAATGATTGGGAACAATCTCATTGGATACATCTCTGCATTACTTGGATCCTCCTGGACTCCGAAGGTATGATATTGGAAGCAATCCCATTGAGTATATCCTCGATATGACTTGAGTCCTCTTGGAGTTAGAAGGTAAATGATTAGAAATAACCTCATTGGATACATCCCAAGCATAACTTGTGTTAGATACTGGAAATTTAGAGGGCTAAAGTGCTTAAAATCCGAAACTTAGTGGTGTAACTAGAATTAACCAAACTAGAAAAACATTTTTACAAAATGCCAAAACTGTTGGTGCTTTTAGCACCTGATCGAACCTTGTTTTGATAAGTGGCAAAGGGTTCAAGTTCAACTGAATTGTTGGTACTAATGAATCTGTGAGGTTTGTAGGAAAGTCCTAGGTAAGCTAGGCAAGAAGTCTTAACTTGTAGGGTTAAGCAAGAAGTCCTGGTCGGGAATCGGGCAACGAAGTCTTTGTTGGGTTTAAGTAGAAAACAAAACATGCTTTTGCATGAAATCCTAGGTCTAGGGGGAGCTTAGGTGAAGGGGGAGTATTGTTGCTCAGTTATTGGCATAAGGGGAACCTTAGAAAGGTTCTTTAAAAGCCTTTGTAAGTCCAATATAGGGGAGCCTTGGAGAGGTTCTTAAAAAGCCCGTTTTGATAAAAATTTTAAACTCATTGGGGAGGTTTAGGTGTGGGGATACTTTGGGATAGGATCCATGTATGTTTGCATTGCATATGCATTGGCGGTGTAAGTCCAAGGTGAAGCCTTGGCAACATAAGTCCAAATGGTTATTAGCATTGTATTTGCTATGTATTTTCCTAACTTAAACGTATTGCCAAACATCAAAAAGGGGAAGATTGTTAGGGCAATCTATGGTCCGGAGTGACCATGTGTTTTGATGTTTGAGCAAAGGGTTTAAGTTAGGATCACCCTTGTATTTTGATATATGTATTTGAGTGTGCAGGTCTTGCAGGATATACATGGACTTAGCTGGACGATTTTGGGTACGGTGAAGGATGGCATGGAGGCAAGCCGTGGGCTTGTGTGCACATCCGAGGGACCATAGACAAAGCAAGAACGATGTGCCGAGGGAAGCGGACTTCGAGGCGTACGTGAATGATGACATGGGAGATAAGCTGGAGGCTTGCATGCATCTGAGGGACGAGGGTCAAAGTCGAAGAGGGCTTGAAGGCAACAGATCGAGGCTGCTGGTGAAGAGTTAGCTGAGTCGTGAGGGTTCAAGTGCTGAGGGAATTGTACTCAGAAAATGCTAGGGTTTGAGTGCTGAGAGAAGTGTACTCGAGAAGAGAAACCTTAGG
Source organism: Boesenbergia rotunda (assembly GCA_024364735.1). Classification (NCBI taxonomy): domain Eukaryota; kingdom Viridiplantae; phylum Streptophyta; class Magnoliopsida; order Zingiberales; family Zingiberaceae; genus Boesenbergia; species Boesenbergia rotunda. The sequence continues at coordinate 198,411 of JAGFNQ010004470.1, forward strand.
TGTGAAAATGGGGCAGTCGACTGGTGTCTGAGCAGTCGACTGGTATATGCCACAGAAAGATCAGTCGACTGCTAATGGGGCAGTCGACTGGTGGTGGCTGGAAATTCGAACGTTGGGCTTGCAACAGTCGAATTTATAGTCGACTGGTGGCGGCTTTTCAGCCTCGAGCTCTATTTAAGGGAACTCATTTAGGGCTGTTTCTTCCTGACGAAATGAGCTTGGTCAGAGCTCATTAGTAGTCTTCTTGTGCTCAGTGATTGTAAAAAGTTGTGGTGAGGTTTCTCCACCCACAAGGAGCAACAAGAGCTAGCCGGAGGTCATCCGGGGAGTCATCTACTTGTTAGGATCGAGGCGCCAATCTAGAGGGGGGGGGGGTGAATAGCTTTTCTTCGATTTTCTTCCTGCAATCGTTAGTGCGCAAGCGGAATAAACTAAACAAAACAAAAACAAGAAAGAACATACCGATTTACGTGATTCGGAGATGACACTCCTACTCCATGGCAGTCCGTATGGTGGGTGATCCCTAATCCTTCGGTGGATGATTCCCCGAAGTACCTCCGGCTAGCTCTTGTTGCTCCTTATGGATAGAGAAACCTCACCACAACCTTTTACAATCACTGAGCACAAGAAGACTACTAATGAGCTTTAACCAAGCTCATTTCATCAGGAAGAAACAACCTGTGGTGTGTTTGCATAGCCACAGGTGCTAGGCGCTTATATCTTGTCCACTCAACCTACCCATTGTAGCGGTGGTTGATGTGTGTACAGTGCAGATCATGACATCATGTCCATATTATGCATTTGCATTTATTTGTGTTTGCTGCATTTTATTTGAGCTATGTTTGTTGCATTTGATTGACATGCATATACGGTTATAATTTGCATTTATTATATGATCTGAATTTGTTCGATAGTATTAGCTGTTTATTGAGGTAGTAGGGGGTTTCTGACCTTGCCCCTACATGTTACACGATTTTCATGTATGTTTTGTTCCTACAGATGCATTCAGTTTATGCTCTTTATTCCAGAGACTGTATACCCTTTGTCTTCTATATACTTGTTTTATCTTTTTTATATACCATGTATTTATCTATTCCTTATACCTGCAGAGTTCCACCCGAAACTCACCACCCCTCGCTCACCTTTTGTTTTCAGGTAGTTGATAGTGTGTCTCGTGCCACTAGGAGAGGATCCAGCTGTCAATCTCCCTGTTTGAGTATTTATTCCTTTTTCATACTTTCGTAGTCTTCTTATCGTATTGGTGCCATTTTAAATTTGATTTTAATTCAGATGGTATTTATTTTCCTATAGACATGTATTTATCTACCATTGCTGGATTTTGGATCGTTATGTTTTTAGTTTTATGGAGGATTATTTATTATGTCTATCCTTTATTAAACAAAATTATTATCTGCGTAGTTGTGTTGTGTGAATGTCAGCCGAGTGTGACTGAGCTTATTTGTGGTGAGGATATGTGTATGTATAAGTTTCAGATTGTCCGCCGTACAGGGGAGATGCTGCTCAATTTTCGAACGAGCACGGGCCTCTGGGGGCATGACATCATTGACTAGGCCGCCCTAGTCAACTCAAGTGCCTAGCATTCAGACGCCCTAAACCTACTCAGGCACCTGAATTCATTCTATATAACCTTTCTCGCTTGAGCCGAACACAAACAACTCTGGCGCCCTAATCTTCCATTTTCTCACCTCCTTGTCCCTCTTTCTTTATCAGATCTCGCCGAAACAAACCTAGGATCGTAATGCCTCCGAGACGGTATACTCCAAATTTTGTCTCTTCATTTCGCGTTATTTATCTTGTTCTTATTGTTATGTTTTTTTGTCAACTCTAGCACACGTCGCATAGCCCAGGCTGACCCCGCTACCCAGCCTAGTACTGACCCTAGATTTCCTTCTCTATCCCTTTAGAACCTATTCGAGCAGACCACGTATTCTCCATTAGGTTATCATTATCTTAATAGGAGGTTCTTTGAGACTTCTTGCCTGATCGCCATAGATGTCATCCATCACTATCATTTACACCAGCTTGTCTACTGCACCGACTTTATAGATGTGATTCTGTGTGCAAAATTCTACAACAATCTGGTTAAGTTAGATGACACCCACTATTCTTCCCGCGTCCAGCAGATTGATTTCATCATATCTCCTGAGCTGCTCACCTAGCATTTTGAGTTATGCGCATCTGATTCTTCCTTTTTGTATTATCCACCCAGAGATGCTCCTTTTGTTGACCCTTACTCTCACATTACCTTAAACACTCTTTTTACCTATTTCTTTGAGGGGGAAAGAGACCCCACCATCTCATCTTTTAGCTCCATGCAGCTACGACCCCAGCACTATGCCCTTTATCGAGTCATTCTCCGTTGCGTTCTACCGATCACCACTAGGGGCATTGCCATGGTGAGGCCCTTCCATACCTTCTTGATGTATGCTTTCATTCATCATCTAGATACATAGGACTTCACATTTTTCATGTCATCACCTATGCATCCAGCATTTCTACCCATGGGAGAGTACGCACTCCGTACTATCACCTTCTGACTTCGATATTTGCACGCTTTGGATGTCATATCCTTAGGGGTCAGGTCACCCCAATAATCGAACGCAACGAGATAGGTTTTAGGAACTTCTCCTTAGTGGGGTTAGAGGTTGATATTGACGGGGTTCTGGCCTGGAAGCGAGGTAGGGGCGCGGGACCAGCCAAGGATCCGGAGGAAGAGGACATCGCATTTGCGGAGATCGAGGTCGCAGTACTGGAGCAGAATCCACCCCAGCAGGATCCACCACCGCCTCCTCCACTCTCGACGGATCAGAGACTAACTCAACTCGAGTCAGAGATCCACCATATTGAAACTCAGATCCAAACATTTCGAGATAAGCCGGACACCCACCACGCCGAGCTCATGCAGTTACTCCAGTCCTAGCCACCATGCCCCTCTTCTTAGCTTCTGTCATCTCAACCATTTGATTAGACTAGTTGTCTTGGTCTGACACATACTGATTATGACTTGACTTTTCTTGTATGACTCATATGATAACCTTCTGATTATCTACCTACAACTTGGGATGTGCTTAGTAAAAAAGGACTCTAATTTCTTCTGCTTTGTTTTTGTTATGATTCTAAATCTTCTTCAAACTATTTTTTTCTTTTCAAAAACTTTGCTTTCAAAATCGAAGTATATTTTTCGAAACTTAGTTTTTTTTTCTAAAAATACCCCCTTCAAAACTAGGGTTTTTATTCGATATGGACTTAGCTTAGGCTTAACCCTAGAACGCATGCTCCTATAAGACTTAGCAGCCAGCATCTCACAAGCACACTAGGACCAACTTGATTGACAATCTAGACTTGGGTTGAGATGCTTAGGGTGTTTGCCCTAGACTTAAGACGTTGTAATTCAATGCATCGAAACAAGTTGGAGGCACTATAAATGCACTTCAAATTCTAGCTGAATTATGAAATACACTTGACTTGACTGACCCAAGTGAAAATTGTTGTTTATTGCAGTCGGTAAGTATCTAATAGGTCAGACAGGTGCCTAAGAGGAATAATTTTTTTGTTGTTTGTTCTTTTCTTATCTCCTTCATGCTTGGACTCAACATAAAGGGTGTCTGAACTTGACCTAGACTTTAATTTTTTTTCATATGACTAGTCGCTCTCATACAATCTTTTCTTTTTAGTCAATATTTTTTTGTTGTAAGTCAAATTACTATAAATACACCTTTTCCCTTTATTAAAAGTTTTTTGATATATGGCAAAGGGGGAGAAATAGAAAAGTTCAAAGAATTTACAAAATCTTTTTCTAAGTGATTTTTGGTTTACAAAATATGTTTTTACGTATTTCCAAAATGGTTTTTGAGAGAGAGACAGAATTTTGTAAAATAAAAAAAGTTCAAAAGAATTCAAAAAATATTTTTCTAAGTATTTTCTAAGTGTTTTTTGGGATTACAAAATATCATTTTAAGTATTTCGAAAATGGTTTTTGAGAGAGAGAAAGAATTTTGGAAAATAGAAAAAGTTCAAAAGAATTTACAAAATATTTTTTTAAGCATTTTTTTTAGTATCACCTCTATACTTCAAAATTTTAGAGAATTTTTTAAAAAGATTAATTAGTCTTCGCTCTGTTTAAAAATTATATTTAAAAGGACTAAGTTAAGATTTTTTTAAAAAATATCAAATCTAGAGGGAGATAATTGATTAAGGAAGCGAGCCAAAAAGAATAATTTTTTCCCTGCTTATCGTTGTTCCTTTTTTGTTTAACATTGAACTAGGTTGTCATAATCAAAAAGAGGGAGATTGTTGGTGCTGGAAGCACCTGATCAAACCTTATTTTGATAAGTGACAAAGGGTTCAAGTTAAGCTGGATTGTTGGTACTAATGAATCTGTGAGGTTTGTAAGAAAGTCCTAGGTAAGCTAGGTAAGAAATCTTAACCTGCAGGGTTGAGCAAAAAGTCCTGATCGGGGATCGAGCAATGAAGTCTTAGTGAGTGAAGACGAGCACGAAGTCCTAGATCGGGGGACCGAGCAGAAGACTTTGTGAGCGGGGATCAAGGACAGAAGTCGAGATAGGTCGAGGTCGGACGTCGTCGAGTTCCGGGTTCTCGGAGGCCTAGAAAAAGTCCAACTGGAGGTTCCGGGTGGCAGCAGGTAAACTCTCCGGAGAGGAATAGGTGAGGACGCGTTCCCTGGTGAGGGAACAGTAGGCGTCGATTCAACCTAGGGTTTCAGGTGAAACTTAAAAGTCAGGACTAAGACACCATTGGTTATATTCCATGCATATTTAATTATGTTTATTATTTGTATAGAACTAACCCTTGTTGCAGTTGAGAGGTTGGACCAGCTTGGACTAGGGCGCCTAAAAGGGACTCAAGCGCCTGAGAGCTGGCAGCGGCAGGCTGAGCTGGCGCAACGGTCAAACTATGTAGCGAGTGCTGAGTGGTGGATCCACGTCGGCACTCAGGCGCCTGAATGGGACTAGGGCGCCTGAGTCGGATAAAGTTTGACTGCGCAGCGGATAGAGTTGCCATCCAGATCGTTGCGACTAGGGCGCTTGAAAGGGACTCAAGCGCCTGAGTTAGTACTATATAAAGAGGTTGAAGCCAGCAACTCAGATAATCAATTTATACACAACATTCTTTTGTGTTGCGCGACTAACTCTTCGACGACGTTGAAACGTTGTCCGACTCTCCGAGCAAAGGTCTTCGATCAAAAAGGAGTCAATAAAATTATTGTCTTTCATTTCACACTTAACTTTTATAAATTGTAACATTCTTGTGCTGATTAGTGGATTGCTCAAAGTAAATTATCAAGGATCGTGGGCCTTGCAATAGGAGCCAGTTAAGACTCCGAAGCAAGTAAAATCAATCTGTGTTAGCTTGTGTTGTTGTATTTTCTCAAACTTCCGCTATGTACTCGAGTTTAATCCGAATTTGTTTGAAAGTTATTTTCAACCCCCCTATCGCTCTTTTCGATCCTACAAAAACCCCATAAATTGCCCTAAATTTCTCCTTTTATTGCTTTCTCCTCTCGTCTCTTCCCGACACTGATGCACACACGCGAGCAATTCCCCCTTCTCGGCGTCGCACCCCTTCTTCTTCCTCTTCTTCTTCTTCTTCTTCTTCTTCTTCATCGCAGGCAAAGGAAACAGCTGAGCACAGTCAGACTCCTTCCTCCTCTTCGGCGCACATGCAGGAGACCGCCGAGCGTAACACCTCATCGTGGGTTCTTCTCTTCTCCACCAATCGCTACTTGTTCTTTTTCTAATCCACCGTCGACCATCTTCTTTAAGTAAGGATGATTGCCTTTAGAATTCATTTGAAAGAATAGCTGGGATTTAGGTTGATCAGTAAGGGTTAATTACTGCATTTTGAGTTGAGATTTGATTTATTTGGGGCTTTCGATTGGTTTGTTCTTGGATCACAGACTGAATCTCTGGTTGTGATGTTGTTGTGTTGTGGAGGTGATTCTGTGAAATTTTATTGGGTTGCTTGGAGTTAATCTATGAATTTACATTGGAATTGGTGATTTCTTTGGTTGTTATGGTGGTGTCGTGGGTGCCTTTCTTCTAGGTTTGAGTTGGTTTTGTGGTGTGATTGAGTCTGCGTCTTGGTTATTGTTGGGAAAAATGCTATGTCGTGGGATGAAGAGGGTACTTGCCGTGAGTTGAATGTTTAGTTTAGGATGATAAGTCGTGAGATGAATTTAGTGGATGCCTCTTATCATTGGAAAATTTATCTTTCAAGGTGTCTTGGCTGATGGGCTTGATGTGATTACAATTCTACTTGGACCTTAGGTGCATGGGCAAGATAACCATCTATCTTAGTTTGTCGTGTGTGGTAGCTACCGTGTGTCTTGAGGTTGGTTTGGTTTTGTTGCATCCTGCCGTGGGCTAACTATGATAAAGAACCTTGTTGGATTTGGAGTTTATTTAGAGTTGTTTATGATATTGGTTTGTTTTAGAAAAGGGAAATTAAGGCTGATCTTAATTTGAATTAAGGGTTAGCTTAATGGATTTGGTTTAAATCAAGGATTGGACGTTGTTCCATGAGTTAAGTTGAGTGTTTAATCTAATTGTGATAAATTAGGTTAAGAAGGAATTTGTTATTATTTGAGGATTTATTTAAATATATGTTGTAATTAAATGTATCCTAATTATGTTTAGTATTTATTTAGTTAATTATTTAATTGTATACATACCTTAACTCTAATTGATACAAGACCTTGACCATTTACGGTGTGTAGGGTCGGCGAGGTTTCTTCGGACACAATCTACAATTAAGGCGGGTACTTCTCCTTTGTATTCTGTAGATTATTGAACTTAAATGCATAAACTGTTTTGTATCTGAGTAGGACTGTTTTATCTTATTCTTTGACTTTGATATCATCGGTTGATATCTTTCTTTGCTTGGTTTTTGAGCTACTCCAATTTATATTCATACAGTCTCATCTATTTAATTTATGTTCTAATAAAGTACCCTGCTTGTAGGTGAGTATTTAGGAAATAATCATTAAACACAACTAAGATTTTGGTTGGCATTAGATATACCCTAACCCAGTAGTTCGGTTGCTATTCATGGATTCTGGTATTTATTTTCATACCGTTGCATAGTTGTGACTTAGTTGTTTGTGCATTTAGTATTATGCACCATACCTGCATAGTTGCATGCTGACGAACATCAGCTTTCTCATAGTTAAGCCTGTCGTCAATCATTTAGCTGTTCTGCCCACTCAACCACTCATGGGTAGTGATAGTTGCTAGAGTGCGAATAGTTATCCTATTGTCACACTCAACTACTCATGGGTTAGTAGATGCTGGAGTTGTAGGCAAGCAGTTGACACCCTNTGAATGCATAGGAGTTAAGTTTGGTACAAAACTCTAGTTTAAAGTTCATATAGATTTTCATAACTTATTTACTTCCGCAAAAGTTCTAATTTCGAGTTTATGAAGTTGTTTTGATTGGCTAAAATGTTTAGGAAACTAGTATAGAGTATAGAAATGGTGTTGGTCTTTGTATGGCTTGAAACTATAAGTTTTGTGGACTTTTGAAACAAGGTTTCGAATCTGAATTTCAGGTTTTCAGGCGTGCCAGTCGACTGGTTCAGTATCAGTCGACTGCCCTATCGAACAGTAGCTTCTGTTCGATGCATCAGTCGACTGCCAAGAGGCCAGTCGACTGGTGCCGCGCCCAGAAACTTTCTGTGGCCGATACCAGTCGACTGGTTAGATCGCAGTCGACTGGTACCATTGCAGAGAAGTCTAGAGAAAGGAAGTATGCCATTGTATCATGCATGACTATTAGAGTTAGAATATCATCCCTAGATGGATTTAAAAGAAAAAAAAGAAGTTCCGCATTCTTAGTCGTGCATTAGAGTCAAGAAGTAGATAAAGTAGCGGTCCGTCTAAGGTAGAGAAGGCGGGTCGCTACAGTTGGTATCAGAGCAGTTCCCATTCTCCAGCATCACACACACATCAGCATCAACCTTGCCGTCTTCAAGTAAGAAAGCTTTAAGTTTCAGTTTTTCTATTGCTCCTTTATTTAATTGCAGTATAGAGAAATGCTTAAGTACTTACTCATATGTGCATAGAACAAGGAAGCATGTTTAATACCTTAGTATCACGGAATCATGTTTAATCCCTAGAATGGATATTAGGTTACTAAGTAAGAAGACAAGTTTATACCTAGAGATGTAGTAGTGATTTCTTGTTCCCTTATGCATTATTAGATGGCAAGAAGAGGCCGAGCTCCTAATGCAAGGAACAGAACTCCAGTTCAAGATAACAATGAGCCTGGCACAGAACAGCCAAACCTGATGGCAGTCATTGCTCAAATGCAAGCTCAGATTACAGAACAACAGAAGACCATCGCCACACTGATGGCAAATCAGCACCCAGTGCCCCCTACACCACCCACAGCAGGAGTGGGAACTCCAGTGGTGGCTGAAGTTCCACCAGTCACCCAGGAGACCCCTGCCGTGAACCGAAGACAAGAAGCATACCTCGTCCAGTGGCAGAGGCTGAAACCTGAAAGCTTCTCAGGCACGACTGAGCCCTGGGATGCCCAGGCTTGGTTCAAGACTTTAGAGAGCACAATGGAGCTTCTTGACTGGCCAGAAGTCGAGAAGGTCAAATGTGCCTCCTTCTGCCTAACTGGAGATGCTCGTATGTGGTGGGAGCGGGTCAAGAGTAAGAGGATAGTCAACCAGATGAGCTGGACAGATTTCGAGCAAGAGTTCTATGAGGAGTTCTTCCACATGCGGGTTACCAACAAGCACTACGAGGACTTCATGGAGTTCAGACAAGGTAACCTACCAGTGGGAGAAGCAGTCGCGAAGTTCAACAGACTAGCTCGCCTCTGCCCAGAGCTAGTCAGCACAGAGAAGGAGCGAGTCAGACTGATGCTCCGCATGCTGAACCCTGAAATAGCACTCAACGTGAACAGCGGGACGCACCGACCCCAGACCAGCGAGGAGTTGGTCAGTAGTGCTCTAATCTCAGAGCACTATCTGAATAGCATCAAGGCACAGCAAACACAGCAGAAGCCAGTCCTGATTGAGAACAAGACAACAGGAGGCCAGAAGCCTCAGCCAAATAACCAGAACTGGAAGAACAAGAACCACAAAAGGAAGCAGTGGCCTGGCAGCCAAAAAGGAAACCCAGAGAACAAGCAAGCTAGGTATCCACCTTGTCCTAAGTGTGGGAGGACCCATCCAGGAGCATGCCTTTTGGGTGTAACTGGATGCTACTCATGTGGACAAGAGGGACACAGATCCAGAGACTGCCCAAACAAGTTTAAGGTACTTCCTCAGCAGTCCGTACAGTATGGAGGCAAGCCTCAGTTACATTACATGCCTACTATACTGGAGGGACCTCAGATCAGTCAGGGAGGGTTGGAAGCAGCACCAGTTCCAACCAATGCCAGAGTCTTTTCCCTCACGAAGGAAGAAGCTGCCAGCGCCTCCACGGTCGTAACAGGTCAAATAGTTATTTTTCAGCATTTAGCTACTACACTGTTTGACACTGGGGCGACCCATTCTTTCGTATCAGTACCTTTTGCTAGTAAGTTACAGGTGCCTGCAGAGAGTTGGGAGTCCAGATTCCTGACAACTCTCCCTTCAGGGGAAATCATGGAATCCACCCAGCGGCTCCGGGCTGTGCCAATCAAGATTTCAGACCGAGAGCTATATGTCGATCTGATAGTCCTTGCGATGCAAGACTTCGACATCATACTGGGCATGGATTTCCTCAGTAAGTACAGCGCTTCAGTGGACTGCCGTAGAAGGAAGGTGGTTTTCAGCCCAGAAGGAGAACCACCATTCGAGTTTCAAGGAGCCCCAAAGAGGAAGACTCAGAAATTCCTCTCAGCCTTGGTAGCCCACCAGATGCTAGAGCAAGGGTGTGCTGGTTTTCTTGCACACGTAGTGGACTCAGAAGCAAAGAAGAACTCAAGCAGGAGGATGTACGGGTAGTCTGCGAATATCCAGAAGTGTTCCAGAAGAACTACCTGGACTACCGCCCAATAGGGAGGTGGAATTTGAGATTGAGCTGGTGCCAGGTACCGGTCCGGTCTCAAAAGCCCCATATCGTATGTCTCCTGCAGAGCTGAAAGAATTACAAGAGCAACTCCAGGAGCTACTAGACAAGGGCTTCATCCGCCCGAGTCATTCACCCTGGGGAGCTCCTGTACTTTTCGTCAAGAAGAAGGATGGGTCTATGCGCCTGTGCATAGACTACAGAGCTCTGAACAAAGTAACCATCAAGAACAAGTACCCCCTTCCCAGAATAGATGATTTATTTGATCAACTCAAAGGGGCTACAGTGTTCTCGAAGATAGATCTGCGTTCTGGGTATCATCAGCTAAAGGTTAAAGAAAGTGACATCCCCAGGACGGCCTTCAGGACAAGATACGGCCACTACGAATTTGTAGTGATGCCTTTTGGAGTAACCAATGCTCCAGCAGTCTTCATGGAGCTGATGAACCACATCTTCAGGGAGTATCTCGATAAATTCGTCATTGTATTTATTGATGATATTCTCATATACTCACAGACTCCAGAGGCCATGCTACACACTTGAGGATAGTGCTGCAGATCCTCAGCAGGAGAAGCTTTATGCAAAATTCTCAAAGTGCGAGTTTTGGTAGATCATGTGACCTTCCTAGGTCACATTGTATCCAAAGAAGGCATTCAAGTTGATCCAGCCAAGATAGAAGCAGTCAGCAACTGGTGTAGACCCAAGAATGCCAGTGAAATCAGGAGTTTCTTAGGCCTGGCAGGATATTACAGAAAATTTGTGGAGGATTTTCCAGAATAACCTCTCCACTCACAGCCTTGACCAGAAAGAACAAGAAGTTTGAATGGTCAGATAAATGCGAGCACAGTTTTCTAGAGCTGAAGAAGAGACTGACCAGTGCTCCCATCCTGACGGTTCCAGAGGGTGACAAGGCCTTTGACATCTACAGTGATGCATCCAAGATGGGCCTTGGAGCTGTCCTCATGCAAGAAGGAAAGGTAATAGCATATGCCTCCAGACAGCTCAAGGACTATGAGAAGAATTACCCTACTCATGACCTTGAGCTAGCAGCTGTGGTTTTTGCACTGAAGCTTTGGAGACACTACCTGTATGGAGTGCAGTGCAGAATCTTCACAGACCATCAGAGTTTGAAGTACTTCTTCACTCAGAAGGATCTGAATATGAGGCAGCGCAGGTGGCTAGAGTTGGTCAAAGATTATGACTGTGAAATCCTCTACCACCCAGGTAAAGCTAATAAAGTGGCAGATGCGCTGAGCAGAAAATCCTGTGCAGCACTGATGTCCCTATCATCACTGTCTCTACCACTTCAGAAAGAAATAAAGGATTTTGGAGTCGAGGTAATAATTGGGCAACTTTCTGCATTGACTCTAGAGTCAACCCTGCTTGTGGATATACAAAGAAAGTAAAGTCAAGACCTAGAGATCCAGAAGATCAAGCAGGAGATCCAAGAGGCAGAAAATTCAGAGTTTCGAGTATCAGATAGTGGCATCCTCTATCTTGGAGACCGCCTTTGCGTCCCCAATGATGAGGAACTAAGAAAGAATATTTTAGAAGAAGCCCACAGTACCCAGTACTCTATGCATCCTGGTTCCACCAAGATGTATCAAGATCTAAGGAAAAGATTCTGGTGGTCTGGACTCAAGCGAGACGTGGCCAGATATATCAGTACCTGCTTGACCTGCCAGAGAGCCAAAGCAGAGCACCAGAGACCAGGAGGAGTTCTACAGCCACTTCCCATTCCAGAGTGGAAGTGGGAAGAAATATCCATGGACTTTATCACCGGTCTTCCAAGAACCACCCATGGACACGATGCAGTTTGGGTGATAGTAGACAGATTGACCAAGTCTGCCCACTTTCTAGCCATCAAGGTGTCACACTCAGTAGAGCATTTGGCGCAGTTATATGTGAAGGAAGTGATCAGGCTTCATGGAGTTCCGAAGTCTATCATTTCTGACAGAGACGGGCGGTTCATCTCCCATTTTTGAAGGTGTGTTCAGGACGCCCTAGGCACCAGACTTCAGTTCAGCACAGCTTTCCATCCCCAGACAGATGGACAAACAGAGAGAGTAAATCAGATTTTAGAAGATATGCTCAGGGCCTGTGCACTAGATTTTAAAGGTAGTTGGTGCAAGTACCTGTGTTTAGCTGAATTTGCCTACAACAATAGCTATCAGGCCACTATCGGGATGGCACCTTATGAAGCATTATATGGCAGGAAGTGCAGATCACCCATATGTTGGCAAGAGGCTGGTGAGAAGAAAGAGATGGAGTCAGGACTAGGCAGCCAGACTGAGCTTATAGATGAGACCACTCAGGCTATCCAAATGATCCGCCAGAGGATTGAGACTGCCCAGAGTAGACAGAAAAGTTATGCTGACACACGCCGTAGGCCACTTGAATTCCAAGTTGGAGATTCAGTATTCTCAAGGTCGCTCCTATGAAGGGAGTGATGAGATTTGGCAAAAAGGGCAAGCTAAGTCCTCGCTACATAGGACCCTACAAGATCATAAAGAGGGTTGGTAAGGTAGCATATGAGTTGGACTTACCAGAGGATATGTCAGCTATTCACAGTACATTTCATGTCTCCATGCTAAAGAAGTGTATTCACGATCCTAGCCAAGTGATTCAGCCTCAGTCAGTACAGATCCAAGAAGATCTTAGCTATGAGAGCAGACCGACACAGATAGTGGACAAAGCAGTTAAAAGATTAAGAAATAAAGAAGTGCCACTAGTGTAGGTCATCTGGCAGAATCAAAAGCATGAGGAGGCTACTTGGGAACGTGAGGACAGCATGAGAGAAAAATATCCAGAATTATTCTAAGTTCGAGGACGAACTTTTCATAAGGTATGGGGGATTGTAACGCCCCAAAATTTCCATTTTAAGTCCTTAAAGTCCTTGAAATTAGTTAAAAATACTTTAGAGATATTCTTTGGATTTTTAGAAATTTTTAGAATATTTTTACGGATTTTTCTGAGTCCGTTTAGTATTTTTACTAAAAGAAATAGAGTTTTCGGCAAAAAGTTGCCTGGGCGAGTTTTGAACCCGAGACCTCTCATGGGATCAACGACTTAAGTCGGTCGAGTTAACCAGGAGCCCCAGCAGGGGTGTGCTGAAAGAAAATAGAGAGATATTAAGTTAAGTTATAAGTTGGACTTAAATACCCTAAGTATAAATAGATAATTAAAGAGAGAAATTTTATTTTTCTCAACCTAAACCCTCTCTTCCTCGCCCAAAACTCACGCACGCCGCCCCCTCTCCTCTCTTGGGCGAAAACACACCAAGGCTTCCTCTCCTCTTCTAAGGGGGCGCCGGCCAAGGAAGAAGCAAGGAGGGCGTAGCGTTTCGTTCGTCTCGACGAGAGGAACGCGTAGGCGCGAACGGTTCATCGAGATCTCAAGTTTCTCCCGAGCCCTAGACGTCAATTTTGGTTGTAAGTCCAAGATATCGATGTAAGTACTGCTCACCTGCAGTAAGAGGCGGTTTTCCGCAAGTTTTCCCGTTAGAAAGTTAAAAATACAATTTTCCTTTAAGTTTATGATTTTGCATGTAATCCTAGTTTAACCCATACTTGTATGAGTTTAATTAAGTACCCTATATGAGGTTAGGGTCTAAGAAAAGCTATGAGAAAGGAAAAGAGAAGATAAAGAGAAGAAAAGAAAAGGCCAAGGCCTTAAGAAATCCCCAAAAGTCAAGACTTAGGGATTTGGGCACACAAGGTGCTCGTTAAAATGCCAAGGCATTCAAGATAAGAAAGAAAAGCTATTTTATTTTCTAAGGCCAGTACCCGGCGTCCAAGGGCGTCGTTAAAGAAATCCAGGTGTCCAATTCCAAGGTCTTGGCCCTGGTAGACCAAGGTCTGCTCTATTAGGATTGGTGGCTCGCTACCCCAACCTTTTAGGGAACGCGCATAAGATGGTACTTACGTCTTAAGTGGATCCAAGTGAGTATTATTTTCAAGTATATGCTTTAGCAAAGTTTTCTAAAGTTTAAGAAAGTTTTCTAAAAGTTAAAGAAAGATTTAAAGTTAAAGAATTGCTAAAGTTTCAAGTTAAGCCAAGAACAAGTAAGCTAAGACTTATTAATGCTTGAGTATGCATGTTTTGAGTTATACATGTTTTTAGTGTTTCTTTTAAGCATAAGAATATCTCATGTGATTTCACATTGTTTAAAAAGCATGTTTGCACATTTTCGAGATTTTGTGAGCTAGATAGTACTTACTAAGCTTTTTGCTTATTAGTTGCATTTCCTCTTGCTGCAGGTAAAGGCAAAGGCAAGCAATTCTGAAGGAAGGCGACAAGGCGGTGCTGAGTGACGTGTGTGTGGTGGCTGACCTTGGAGAGGTCTTTGGGATAAGATGAATGAAGGACTTGAAGTGTATTTATGATAAAGTTTTAGTTTAAGTTAGATCATATAGCATTTATCCAAGTATTTGCGTTTTAGATATTTTGCATATCCTAAAACCATGAGTAAAGATTCCATGTCATTTTATTCAGCATACATATCCTTATGATTGCATGGGATGAGTATGAGTGTGAGTAGTTTTGAATATTGATACTTGATGGAGCTATTTGATGCATGTGCCAAGATATTGTGAGTTTCCCTTGAATCAAGTTTTTATTACTTTAAATATGCTTAGAAAAGTTGCATTCACATTCCAAAATGCTTTAGTGAGGTGTAGAACATGTGTTTTGGTGTTATGAATGCATATGAGTTAAGTTTGGTACAAAACTCTAGTTTAAAGTTCATATAGATTTTCATAACTTATTTACTTCCGCAAAAGTTCTAATTTCGAGTTTATGAAGTTGTTTTGATTGGCTAAAATGTTTAGGAAACTAGTATAGAGTATAGAAATGGTGTTGAGTCTATGTATGGCTTGAAACTATAAGTTTTGTGGACTTTTGAAACAAGGTTTCGAATCTGAATTTCAGGTCTTCAAGCGTGCCAGTCGACTGGTTCAGTATCAGTCGACTGCCCTATCGAACAGTAGCTTCTGTTCGATGCATCAGTCGACTGCCAAGAGGCCAGTCGACTGGTGCCGCGCCCAGAAACTTTCTGTGACCGATACCAGTCGACTGGTACCATTGTAGAGAAGTCCTATAGAAAGGAAGTGTGCCATTGTATCATGCATGACTATTAGAGTTAGAATATCATCCTTAGATGGATTTAAAAGAAAAGAAAAAAAAAGAAGTTCCGCATTTTTAGTCGTGCGTTAGAGTCAAGAAGTAGATAAAGTAGCGGTTCGTCTAAGGTAGAGAAGGCGGGTCGCTACAATGGGTCTAACAGATGTCATATTGGGAATTAAAATTCTCAGGACGTCCGATGGGATAGTTTTAACACAATCCCATTATGTAGAGTCAGTATTGAAAAGATTCAATGCATACGATCTCTCTATTGTAAAAACAGCTATGGATCTAAGTCAACACTTAGCGAAAAACCATGGTGAACCCATATCGCAATTGGAATATTCCCGGATAATTGGCAGTTTGATGTATCTCACAAACTGTACTCGTCCGGATATTGCCTGTGTGGTCAACAAATTGAGTCGTTTTACGAGCAATCCAAACGACACTCATTGGAAAGTACTGATGCGAGTTCTTAGATATTTAAAATATACTATGAACTACGGATTACATTACGGAAGGTATCCCGCAGTTTTGGAGGATATTGTAATGCTAATTGGATCTCCGATACAAAAGACTCCAAATCCACTAGTGGATATGTATTCACGATCGGTGGAGGAGCAGTATCTTGGAAATCCACTAAGCAAAGATGCATAGCTCGGTTAACAATGAAATCCGAGTTTATAGCACTTGATAAAGCAGCTGAAAAAGCTGAATGGTTGCGAAATTTCTTGGAAGATATTCCGAGCTGGATAAAACCTGTGCCCGCCGTACTTATCCACTGTGATAGTCAATCGGCAATTGGAAGGGCACAGAGTAGTATGTATAATGGTAAGTCACGACATATACGTCGTCGACATAATACCATTAGGCAGTTGATCTCGAACGGAGTGATTGCAATCGATTATGTCAAATCTAAGGATAATTTGGCAGATCCCCTAACGAAGGGGCTAAATCGAGATCAAGTATACTGCTCATCAAGAGGAATGGGATTGAAAATCTACAACTAAAAACGACTGTAGCGGTAACCCAACCTTGTTGACTGGAGATCCCAAGATCTTAGTTCTATGGGACAACGAAGTTACAGAAGTTGTGTAACAGCACAAGAGAAATAATTATCTCTACTATCCCAATCCTAGGATGATTTGGTGCTATCCTACCACATGTAGTGAGGATAAGCTTATGCTTTTAATGACTTCTATACCTTTAAGGTGGAGTATGGTAGGATACTCTTGATAGAAGTGTCACCTATGTGAGTGTGAAGACAGGCCGCTTCAATGAAACACTCATGAATCCAAGATGGTGTCCATGGCCGAAATGGAACCAACCATGAGAACCAAAAGTGGGTGAGATAAGTCTCTGTGTGGGTGTTATTGTCTTAGTATACACCAACAGCTGAGCAGTTCAAGACATCACGTTCACTGCGCAGCCTAGTATGCTCGATAGCATTCCACTACGAAAGGTTCAAAGCCACAAGCTATCTTTCCCGATGCATTGACTTATCGATTGGACTCTTGTAAAGTGTCAGCATGCATACATACAATACATGCATTAATTTCCATTCATGTGGGGGATTGTTGGATACGATTTTGATGCCATCGATCATTGAAAGTCAAGTTTGACTTCAAAATCGAAATCTACGTTTCGCATAGATAAATCTGGACTATTTATTTGCTCAAAACCGATTAAGGGTGAATGAGAAATTAATTGTTCAAGATACGCTCAATGGTGGTCGTCGGATCAAAAATCTGGACAGATCACAAGAAGGTGCGATCTAGAGCGTCGGATCAAAGATCTGAATGTGAAGAGGGAGAATGGATCTGAGGCGTCGGATTAAATGTTCTAATCTGATGGTCGAGATCAAGATGGATCTGAAGAGTTATAACTCTTCAGATCAAGGGACGAGATTAAATGACCTTTAAAGGGTTATACCCTTTCGTTATGAACGGTCCAGATCTGTCCGAACCAAAGGGTACTTACCTCTTCACTTAATATAAATAGATCCCTCCACTAGATCATTTCATTCATTCAAGCATTGCAATTTATATGCATTTGCACTCGTCCCTCTTATGCATCTAGAGTCCGAGAAGCCTACGGAAGGTTCGCCGGTCTCGGAATTTGAAGTGTTACTATTCCGAGACGACGTCGTTGTATCTTGGAAACGAATTGCTGCTATCCGTGAGCACCAGTAGCGGAGCAATATCGTTTTACGGAGATAGTGTCCAACACTAGCCTCAACGTGAAAATCCAATCAGTTTGCTTCCTTCGAAAGCAACCTCCCGGAAGTTCCGACGGTCGTGAATCGACTAAGTCAAATACCGAGAAGATATATTCGGAATTATTGATGGAATAAATTTCCAACAGAGCCATTAATTGAAGTTTTCTTTTATGTTTTAGGTGAGAAAGGATGCTGTGTTAGTTATTTTTCTAACACGACACTCACAATCAATTATGACCCATTCTTGATCAACAGAAAAGTCATATTTAGCATATACATAAAGGGAAGGGGTCTACGGATGTTTCACCTTCAATAAAAATCCTAATGTTATCAATTTGTTTAATTAGGATATATATCTTATAATGCATCGTCATCGTTATAGGAATTTATGATAATATCACCATTGAGTTTGAATGAGTACTAAATGAAAAAATACTCTGTATCATTGTCATGACCCCGAGTCGAGTAACAAACATTCCCCTTTTTTCATGCCAAATTGGTGTATGACATACATGCCAAATTAATAAAGACAACATATAAAATGTCAATCATAAATCTTACTAATTTTATAATATAATAAAGTTGATTATTTTTAAAATTAATAAAGGTAAATTAAATATATATGATAATTAAAAAATCACTATATTAAAATTGGTTAGTGCAAGAGTAAAATTGTAAGTTTTGAAACCATAATTCAACAAAAATAATTATTTGAGTGCATAAATATTATCAGGAGAATTAAACTGGTACATAGGAGTTAGTTTTATGTCAATCTGATATTATTTGTTCCATCAGTCAATTTTAGATAAAATTGCTTATAGACTAAATCCTCATATTGATATGAAACTAGTTTCTCTATGTTCAGAAAGTTTACCTAATTATATCCACACTCTCAAACATCAATTTGACTCAATATAGTAAAAAGAATGATTTTTTTGAATATGAATGTGTTTGAAAAATCTAATTTGTGTTCGAAAATTTACTATTCTTAATATATTAGGTCAAATTGACATTTGAGGGTATGAGTATAATTTGAATAACTAAATGAATATATAGGAGCTAGTTTTATAGCAATTCGAGGTCGTTTGATCTATCAACTAATTTTGGATAAAATCGATTGATGGACCAAACATTCTCGGATTGACATGAAATTAGAGACTATGTATTTAATTTTTCTGATTATATCCATATCCTCAAGTATCAATTTTATTTAATATATTGAGAGTAATAATTTTTTAAATTCGTGTTAAAAAATCACTGTCTAAAATTTTTTTTGATTGACAAGGGGTATCCAGGCTTGCGCCCGACTAATCCACTTGGCTGACACTGTCTAAAATTGGCTGATGGATCAAACAACCTTAGATTAATATGAAACTAACTTCTATGTGTTTGCTTAATTCTCCTAATTATATTCATGTCCTCAAATATTAATTTGACTCAATATAATTAGAGCAGTGATTTTTTTAACATGAATTAGATTTTTTGAATACATTCGTGTTAAAAAAATCATTATTCTTAATATATTGAGTTAAATTGATTTTTGAAGGTATAAATATAATCAAGAGAATTAGACAAACACATAGGAGTTAGTTTCATATTAGACAAACGATCTCAGATTGACATAAAACTAATTCTTATGTGTTAGAGTATTAGTTTTCCTGATTATAATCACACTTTTAAACATCAATTTGAATCAATATATTGAAAAAACCCCCACGGGCATGACGCGATTGGTAATGGATCACTTAGGTGATAGTGATCCCTCACTTCCCGGGTTCGATTCCTTCCTGGTAGAGCGCGCAGTATGCTGACGGAAGAAATCTCCATAGGCTGCTGCGTGGTCGAGCCATCGGGTACCGATATCATCAGTGGTGAAGTCGACACGTGTCTCCGTCTCGCGATTTACTCTGGTTGATCGGTGGGGACTCTCGTTGAAGGATGTGAGGCAGGGCCGGTCAGCCAAGTGGTTTAGTCGGGCGCAAGCCTGGATACCCCTTGTAATATATATATATATATATATATATATATATATATATATATATATATATATATATATATATATATATATATATATATATATATATATATATATATATATATATATATTGAAAGCAATGATTTTTTTAATACGAATTAGACTTTTGGTATATTAGGTAAAATTGATGTTTGAGTACTTGAATATCATCAGAAAAACTATCTGAATATATAAAAATTAATTTCATGTCAATCCAAGGTCATTTGGTCCATCAATTAATATTGCCCAAAATCAAATCAGTCGACTAATTTATTCAAAAATTTAATCATTTGGACTAGTAAAAAAAAATAGTCGACTGTTAAAAAAATCAATCGATTGATAATTTTATCAGTGAAGATCACATGGAAAATGAGTATATGATTTGATCATTTTAAAATTTACCTATACAATTTGATAATTTTCGAAACTTTTCTACCTGATTAGGTAAAAAACCTGTATTTATAATTAAGTTGGTTTCTTAAAATTATATATTTATTAAAACCAAACAAATTAAATACTTTTATTTTATTTCTTTATATCAATTCATCTCAATTTAATTAGACATAGTGGGCTTAGTTTTCTTTTATGACATGACAAGTACATATTTAAACTCTAACTTATCATCTTTTCAATCAGTACTAACATTTTATTAGCAAGAGTAATTTTAAGTTTATGTTTATGACCCACGCAGGAAGAGAAAGCAGCAACAAAATAAAAATATAATATAATGAAATTTTAAAAAAAAATCATTTGATCTATATTTTTGTTCTATTTTGTTTGTGTAAAATTTTCAATAAATATGATTTATTTACTTCATTTGATCTATTTCAGACTATCTAATTCTTCTAATTTTTATTTGACCCACCTTACTTGATTGTTCCATAATATATACTTGACTTTGTCGATCCACTTTATATATCCAACTTATTTAATCACTTTTATATTTGACCTGATTGACTTGATGGGCTAGACTATCATACCTTGAATCTAGCTTAATCAGTTCACATGAACAACCTAATTAGCCTAATCAGTCCAACGGGTCTATCTAATCTAGTCCGCTTAGATTGCCTCATTTGATTGACCCAATCTGTAGAATGTGCTTTGCTTGCCTACCTCGATTAGCCCAACCGGGTCAAGTAGTCCCCTCCATCTATCTAACCCACCCAACTCAACTAGTGCATTTAGCTCACCTCATTCAATTGATCCAATTAATTCACCCAACTAACTAATTACTTTAGTGTACGTCTAGCGAGGTACGACAGACCCAATTGGGCAACTCAATCTATTTAACTTGTGTAGCTTGTGTAGCATGACTTGCCCTTTAGGCCCACTGATCTACATGACCAACTAGTTAATTGCATGATTGACTAGAATGTTTGACTCTACCAATATAATTCCCCCTAAGACCACTCACTTGATTTGTTAATTAATAGACATGGTTGTTGTGCACTTGCTTTCAGATATCATATCTTCTGATTGCATATAATGTCACTACAAATCTTCAAATATAGTACATTTATGAGCAAGTGGTCAAAACGCTACTCAGCTAATGCTTGACTGAAAGAAAAACAAAGAAACAAAAAAAACAAATCTCTATACCCTAAATTCAAAATTCTAAACCCTAAAACTTAAAGAAAACTAAGTTAGAGCTTAAACTAATGTATGAAAAACATTTCTAAAATCAATTAGAAGCTAAAGCTATTGTTTGGCTAAAGCTATGATCTCATAAAAAAAATTTGTCTAAAATTTAGTCAGTGACAACACAGGTGGATGCGGTAGAAAAGTTTATTGTTATTGCTACTTTCAATAATGTTAGTCTTCAAATCTAAGGAATAGTTTAAGAGTTTGACAGGAAAGCTATCGCCTTTACCTTTATTTTTATATTGAAAGCGTTGATCAGTGACCACCTGATCTTCTTTGACTCAGCAGTACTGCAACCTGCATCTGAAAAGAGCAACAATGGAGAAGACATCAATGATCATGAAACTAAACTTTTCATCTATTACCACCTCTAAAATATTAGCAATAGTTGAAGGGACAGGAAATAAAAAAATTGTTGATGATGCCGAGTGAGGTTTGCCAAGCCGGTTAAGGAGGTCAAGTCATCCTAGATGATGTAGGCATTTCGTTCAGGTCGCAACTCCAGCTCCACGTAAGCCCCCGGACTAGCACACTCTGACCGAAAGCCCAAGACAAACTCTCAACCTAAATTAATGAGCAAAGTCTTTCATCCTAGGATAGGGTTAACTCTAGCCGACTCCAAGCTTGACCCCTGAGCGATGGCCCAACTCTTTAAAGCTTGAATACCCAAGCTGTAGTTTAGCCCTTCTAGCTCGACCGTCGAGCTGGAAAGTCCTCATGCAAGCATCCTGGTCACGAACCCCCAAGCTGTAGTTCAGCCATTCTAGCTTGACTCCCAAGTTGGAAAGTTCTCAAGCAAGCAGCTTGGTCACGACTTGTATTCAGTAATAAGTTTGTGAGACCTCTCAATCCCAATAAAATAGCAACGACTCCAACAAACATGGACCAATACGACAGATGAATGTGCCCCATGAAGAAACACCTGCATTAAAGCCCCTTTAATGTGCCATGAAGACTCATGCCCGATAGAGTAACGATTGCAAAACTCACGAAATCATAGGAACGTAGTGTCCTCCGACAACTCCTATAAAAAATATCTGCTCCAACAGGAGAAGGTAGGTGCGAAAACTCTAATTAACAACTAGTGAAATTCATCTTTGGATTCATCTCTAACTTGAGCGTCAGAGTGACTGCGTCAGAACCTCTCTGACTGTCTTCCTAACTTGTTTCTCTTGTCAGTACTCTTTAGAGGGAAACGATAGCCACCTGAAGAAGCTCATCCTCTTCTCCTGGAACAGATCACCGGTGAGTTGGCTACCGAGGAGCTTTGGCAGTATCAAATTGACGTTGTTTGTAGGAAACTGAATTAAGAGTTGACCTTAGATCCGCAATAGCCGACATCGGACGACCCAACATCGAGGATGAAGAAAGATGAGATCTCATCACCATGACGAAGGAGGAGTTCAACCATCTGGTAGTAGCTATGGTGCAAGCCGTATTGAAAGGATAAGCACTACCCGTTACCATATCCACCCGTCCCTCTATCGAGACATCGCCGACAATGCAACCCAGGGTAGCTCCCCTCATGCGGGTGCCTAAAGAAAACACCCTCCCAAGAACACACTCACTGTGAACAAGACGAACGGTAGCCAAGGCTCCCCTTTCTCACCCAGTGTCTTACAAGTTATCTTGCTTAGGTATTTTAGAACAATCTCGATAGAGGAGTACAATGGCATGATAGATCCAGAAGACCATTTATGTAAATTTGAGAATGTATCCTTGCTGCATTAGTACATTGACGGGATCAAATGAAAAGTATTCCTGACTACATTGTCTTGACCGGCATAAAGATGTTCAACCGCCTCCCGGCCTCTTCCATCAAAACCCAAAGACTTCAAGGCGTCCTTCCTACGTCACTTCACCCCAGCCAAAGGTACCAAAAAATGCCCCATGATCTATTTGCCCTCAAACAGAAACTCAATGAACCTTTAAAGGAGTATTTACAATGATTCAATGGGTAGCTATGGATGTCCCCGTTAATCACCCCCGAGGTACAGGTCAGCACTTTCTCGCAAGGATTGGTGAACGGGGATTTCTTCCGATCCATGGTTAAGAAGCCTCCTTATGACTTTGATGGGTTATAAGCTAGGACCCTCAAATATGTCCAAGTAGAGGAAGCTTAGAGAATAAAGAGACAGGAGGGACCAACCTCGGCCCCTTCAAACCCCCTGACTGAGAGAAAAGCTCCACCTCCCCCTCACAGTCGAGATTTGACGGCCGCAAGGGAGCAGGCAGTCCAGATGGTAAACTCGTCGAACCACGGGTTAGAGTTCGTGACTTAGGGTGAAGTTTTTTGCGATTTTCACCAAACCAATACCCGCTCTACCTATGACTGCTATTAGTATGCTCGAGAACTATGCATATTAGCGGATAAAAGGAAGGCCACCCGGAAGCAGTGGCTCGTAGTTCTTTCGAACCCTACCTCGGAAGGGCAGTTCGGACACGGAGGAAGTTCGACCCCAAGACGATGAGCCAGATCGTACCTCAGAACCAAGGCTTGATTCACAACGCCAGACTAGGATGTCGCCCGAGCCCAAATGAAGATGTGAAAAAAGGGCAAACAGAAGGTGGGACCCTCCCGAATGGTCAATATTATATTCGCAGGTCCCACAAATGGAGATTCTACTCGTTCTCGCAAATCTCATGTGTGTCGCCTAGAAAAACTAAAGGATCAACTCGAGAGAAAACTTCGTGGATTATCCCAACATCTCCTTTGAGCCCACCGACCTAGAGGGAGTTGAGACCCCGCATGAGGACGCACTTGTGATTGAAGCCCTGGTCGCCAGCTACATAATAAAGCGAGTATTCATCGACACTGGCAATTTAGTAAATATTATATTGAAGACAGCCTTCGACCAAATCCAGATGGAGGGTGAAGAGCTCATCCCTATCAGTACTCCCCTATATGGATTTATAGGGCATCAAATAGAGCCAATGGGACATATCCATCTTTCCCTTTCCCTCAGGGAGTAGCCCGCTCAGCGAGCCAGATCCACCCCTTTCTCAATAGTAAACACAAAATCTACCTACAATATTATTCTGGACAGATCTACCCTGAGTGCTTTCCAAGTTGTTCCATCAAAACTCTTCCAGTCAAAACTAGGATAAAGGTTCACCAGTCGATATAATCATGTTGAAGCCAAAGCGCGTAAGACTACCACACCATGGAGGTTCAGAAGTCCTAAATCTTGGGGCATCCCAAGTATATCTGGAGAATCATGGGATGTGTGTGCCAATATGGTAAGTAGGGTTTTGTTATGTTCTAATATTGTATGGAGTGTGAGTTGCAGTACGCATAGACTGTTGAGTCTTCAGGTGAAGTGCATGGAGCAAGCCGTGGGCTTGTGTGCGCATCCGAGGGACCATGGACAAAGCAGGGACGATGAGCTGAGGGAAGCGGACTTCGAGGCGTACGTGAAGGATGGCATGGAGGCAAGCCGCGGGCTTGTGTGCGTATCCGAGGGACGAGGGCCAAAGTCGAAGAGGGCTTGAAGGCGATGGATCGAGGCTTCCGAAGCAGAGACGATGAGCCGAGGGACGCAGACTTCGAGGCATGCGTGAAGGATGGCATGGAGGCAAGCTGAGGGCTTGCGTGCACATCTGAGGGATGGGAGCTAAAGGTGAAGAGGGCGTGAAGGCAACAGATCGAGATTGCTGTTTGAAGAGTCAACCAGGTCGTAAGGGTCCGAGTGTTGAGTGATTGTACTCGGGAACTAAGCCGGGAGGGTTCGAGTGCGGAGAGAAATGTACTCGGGAAGGATAACCCTAGGCTTAGGGAAGGACCAGTCGACTGCCCCAGGACCAGTCGACTACCCCAGGGGCAGTCGACTGGTGTGGCCAGAATTCGAAAGGTTAGTCTTGAATTTCAAATTCCCGAGAGGCCAGTCGACTGCCCCAGGGGCAGTCCACTGGTAACTGTCATTCAGTTGAGCTCTATTTAAGGACTCGTTAGGTGTTCTCCTTGCGAACCTGCTTGGATAGAGATGGTAGTAGCCTATTGCTCAGGTCGTGTAAAGTGTGGGAGGTTTATACACCACAAGGATCGACAAATCTAGCCGGAGGTGCTCCAGGATTACCACACGATTAGGGATCGACTACGGGCACCGTGAGTAAGTTTTTATTCAACACGTAATAGTATGTTCCTTTAGTTTAGTTTTAGTTTTCATTTATTCGCTTGCGCACTAATTTGTAGAAGAAAAATCGAAGAAACTATTCATCCCCCCCTCTAGCTTGACGGTCAAGATCTAACAATCCTGACCCGCGGAAGGTCACCAGGAGGTGAGGATACACCCTCACCTATCAGAGAGAACAACTAAAATACCGACAGACCTAGATGTAACCTGTAAATAGGCCTTGATAGATTGTCTCAAACGCCATCATGGCATGTTCACTTGGTCAACTAAAGAACTCACGGGGGTCTCGCCTTCTATAATAGTGCACCTGCTGAACGCTCGACCCAAGGTCTAGCTAGTATGGCAAAAGAAATTAAAAGAAGTTCTCTCTCGAGCAAAGCCAGGTGATTCAGGCCGAGATGGACAAATTACTAACTGTCGGGTACATCAGGAAAGTCTAGTTCCCCACTTCGCTATCCAATGTGGTCTTGGTCCCCATCAGCAAGGTCCCCATCAGCAAAGTCTACTTCCCCACTTTGCTACCTATAATACGCAAATCTCAAATTCTCACCCAGCTAGTAGTAGCTGATACCAATACTTCAACTAGCATGGTAGAAGAGATTCCTAAAGAAGAAAATCCCTAATCTCAAATGGGTAGTGGACAGGCTCGACTCTAGTCTTTCAACTCATCAGTCGATGCTACACGAGAATCAATATTCTAAACCAAGAGTCAAATCTGTAACATGTCCACTAGTCGCCTTCATGGTCACTCTTGACCATGGATACGAATAGTTAGGTTGACTACAAATTATCAAGCTAACCATATCTAACGGATAACTAGTTGTTGGCTATAGGTAGTATACAATACAACTAAGCTAGCATATGTCTATACAACCTTAAATAAGGTAGCGTATACAATGAATAGGATAATTATAAAAAATATACCTTATCAACTTACTTACTCGTTGTCTGAAGAAGTCCATTGCTGCCGAGTCCCAATACATGAGAAAATGACTCCGATAAATCCAAACACATACCCAAACTTGACTATTTGATACCCAACGATTTAGTATAAAAAAGACTCCAAAAACAAAATTCTAAAAATCCCAACACATGAAAAAATTCCAAAAACTCTAAGATTCTCGTAAAACCAAATACCAAATAAATCGATATCAATTAAAACTTCGTACATCTCTACAAATACACTAAATAATCTCGAAAACCGGAACCTGTGGGTTATGGGCCCACCACTCAACAAAATCCGAAAACACCGAATTTGCACTAATAGATTAGTGTTAGGTAGAACCCCGAAAAAAATCCAAAATCTAAAAAAAAAAGATAGAATCCAAAATTCGAAAAAAAAACAATAACATAGGCAGGTATCGTAATCTCGCTCTGATACCACTAAAGTCTAACGCCCCTAAAGTCCATACTCGCTCGAAAATCGAGCAGCATCTCCCGTATACGACAGACAATCTGAAACTTTTATACATACACATCTCCACACATATAAAATAATTAGCACAACCACACTTGGCTGGCATTCACACAATCACAACCACACAATTAAATAGTATAACTGACAAATAAAAATATAATAATTAAATCTCCGTAAACAAAATGCACAAATCAAAATCCAACGGAAGTAATTAAATACACATCTAACGAAAAGTCAAATACCATCCGAAATGATAACAAAACTAAAGCAACACCAATACGATAAAATACTATGAAAATATGAAAATGATAAAAAATACTCGAACAAGGACTGATAGCTGGATCCTCTCCTGGTCTCACGAGACACAACTATCAACTACCTGAAATAAAAGATAATAAATGCAAGGTGGAACTCCACGGGTATAAGAATAGATAAATGCAAGGTATAATAAAAGGATAAAACAAGCATATAAAAAATAAAGGTATACAGTCTCTGGAATAAAGAACATAAACTAAATGCATCTGTACGAACAAAACATAACTGAAAACTATGTAACACGTAGGGGCAAAATCAGAAATCCCCCTAATACCTCAATAAACTACTAATACTGCCAAACAGATCGAGATCATATAATAAATGTAAATCATAACCGTATATGCATATCAATCAAATGCAACAATGATAGTTAAAACAAGTGCAACAAACATAAGCAAATAGACAATGCATAATATGCGGATGATGTCATGGCTTGTATTGTACACACACCAATCACCGTTACATTGAGTAGGTTAAGTGGACAAGATACAAACGCCAAACACCTGTGGCTATGTAAATACACCACAATATCTATGACTCTAAATGAAAAGTCGAAGCACCTGTGGCTATAAAAACCCCAAAACACCTGTGGGGACTCCAAGCACCTGGGGAGTATCAACTGTTTGCACACGACTCCAACTAAGCGTGGCACAATAGAAAAATATAACCCACGACACGTCTCGACCACAAGGGAGCTAGTGGTCGTCAGCATGCAAACAATGCTATGATGCATACCACTAATATGCATAACCTCAATCAAATCAAAACCAAGCAAACAATACGATACGAAAAACACAATCAACACCAAGGTAAATAAGCATGCACTAATCTACTAGGTAGGGTTATGTAAAATCAACCAAACCCTAGATAGGCCAAATGTTTATTCTATGGTACACGCATACATGCGGTACTCTTTAGATCAGAAGCCAAGAGATGAGACTATATAATTGAACATTTTGAATTATTACTCAAAAGTCAGACAAGAATAAGTATCAAGTAGGAAATGTTAGGACGTTGATCAACCCGGCTTGAGGGGGATGAATAGTCGTTCACCACTTGATTCATGGTTCTCTTTCTACACTTGTTAGTGCACATCGGAATACAAAATAAAACTAAAACTAACAAGAAACACAAACCACTAACACACGTCAATTTATGTGCTTCGGAGATGACGCTCTTACTCCACGGCTGTCTGTAAGGTAGACGATCCCAATTGTCGATGGATGACTCCCGGAAAGCCTTTGGCTAGCTCGTGTAGCTCCTTGTGGGTGGACAAATCCCACAAACTCGCAACAACTCCTGAGTACTTGTAACTACTAATAAGCTTTACCCAAGCTTATTTCGTCAACTTTTGCTCAGTCAAATCGAGTTCTTTAAATAGAGCTCATTCCTGAAACAATCCAGTCAACTACCAATCGACTACCAGGTATCGAATTTGAACGTTACAACCCAACGTTTGAATTCCAACAGACACTAGCTGACTACATAGAAGATCAGTCGACTGATCTTTATGTGACCTCAACCAGTCGACTGCTCCTAGCAGTAGTC
This sequence comes from Boesenbergia rotunda, assembly GCA_024364735.1. Lineage (NCBI taxonomy): Eukaryota > Viridiplantae > Streptophyta > Magnoliopsida > Zingiberales > Zingiberaceae > Boesenbergia > Boesenbergia rotunda. Next base: position 226,864 of record JAGFNQ010004470.1, read on the forward strand.
GACTGTCGAGACCCTAAACTAGGGTTTTAGCCCCGAGTACAATCGCTCTGCACTCATCCTCGCCTGACCAACCTAGACCTAGCCTTCTAGCTTCCTCCATTAGCCTCACGTCCCTTGGATGTCTCTCCATCCTTTACGACTTGCCTTCTGGAGCTTCCTTCGGCCTCAGTCCTTATTGTCGGGCCTCAGTCCTTGACTTTCCTCATTTGCCAAGATCTCACTTGGACTTTCCTCGTTGTACCTGTATCTGCATACTCACAATCCATATCAAATACAACAATAAACCTAACTTAAACCTTTATCCAAACATCAAAACCTAGGGCACCTTGATTGCTCCAACAATTTCCCCCTTTTTGATATTTGACAACCTGTTTAAGTTAGGGAAACTATACAATGAATATGCATAAATCATGGAACCTAACCTAAGGCTCCCCCTTCACTTAAGCTCCCCCTTGAGCTCGGATTTCCTTACAAAGGTACTTCTTCCCCTTTGCCAACAATTGAGCAATCATTGCTCCCCCTTCACCTAAGCTCCCCTTGAGCTTTGATTTCTTGCAAAGATGTGTCGGTTTCCCACTTAAACCAACACTTCTCCATCTTTGTCACACATCAAAAAGTGCTCAAAAATATCTCAATTATTGGATTCTTTACCTTCTAATGACTATAAACATTGTGTATTAACCTCTCATAAGATTATACACAAGTTTACACTCATTTGGATATTTTTCGACTTTGCTGAAAATAATTTCAGCATATATCTGTCGACTGAGATAGTTACCAGTCGACTAGCCCCCTTCGAAAAGCAACCTCACAGAATTATCAGTCGATTGCTCCCTAAACCAATTAACTGCTACCCTGATATCAGCCTATTTCTGAATTCTGAACCAATTTCAGAAATACATCAGAAATTTCATAAATCTCCAAAAATTCTTAAATTTTATAGAGATGTTTGTGGTACCCGTGTCTACTTGAGAAAAATACATTTAAAAATCTATATATCTCGGATCCCAAGATTGATGCAAAATCTCAAAACTAGCTAAATGATTCAATTGAACATTGACCTAAAGTCTTAGTTTTGGCTTCCTCTTAATGTATCTGCCCACATCAAACCATAATGCATCCCTAGCATTGACTTATATGCCATTTATACATTAAAACTAATTTCCATGCAATATGAGCCCAATGTCATATTTCTTGTATGAAACTCAACCCCAATGTGTCTAAACCCAATGATTGAGACTCAAATCCGTCTCTAAATCCTTTGACACACTCCATGGTCCATCTAGACATCCGGAGATATCCTCCAGAGATCCATTGACCATGGGTCCCAAATAGACTCTTAGAGCTCCCCCTTGAGCTCTTATCCTTAGCCACCTTCTTAGGTGACTCATTCACAATGCCACACCGGTGTACCTCCGGTAACTCTTAGCTACCTTCTTAATCGTGGATACCTTATCCTTAATTACTCCTCCTTACTAATGTCTTATGTCTTTCTAGCATTTGACATCCTTTTAGTCTTGGAGGTACCTAATTTGACGTTTTTTAATTTTTGACTACCCAAACACATGTCAAGTCCCCAGGTCCAATAATGAACTTATCTAGGACTCTCTTCATTTCCTCAAGACTTGCTTTCAAGACTTGATTTTCCAATTCTAGGATTCTAACCCTAGAGTCAACATGTCCATTTTGGACATTCCTAGACCTACCCACCTTCCTATGCATATGTCTCCCCTTATTAGGATTAATGCCTTGATCATTTACTACCTTCCTCCCCTTGGCATGGTAGTTTGGGTCTTATAATGATTTTCTAAGGTTATCTACCTTGTTAACCCTATTTCTATTATTATACCTAAATCCATGATTATGCTTGGGTAAATAATCTACATTATTTCTAATAAGCATATAAGAATTGAAAATTAGATTAAATTTTAAATAAGGGATTACCTTCCATTTTACCTTTGAAGCTCCCACTTGACTTGAGCTTCTCTTCTTCTCTAATTTCTTCAAATGCCCTAGCTTCTTGATCTCTTCTTTCCTTGGGCATTTTGTGTGGTAGTAGTCACGCTCACCACACATGAAGCAAATTATATACTTCTTATCCTTAGCTTCATCCCTAAAACCCATATTAGTTTTCAATTTTATTTTATCAGGTTGAGGGTTTACCTCCTCTACCTTCTTGAGTAAAGGACACCTACTCTTGTGGTGTCCCATCTCCCCACACTCAAAGCACTTGATGTGAAATTTCTCACTCTTCTTGATAGTTGAGGTTTAGGGTTGAGGGTTGAGCTTCCAAGATCTCCTCCATCTTGGATTGCTCTTCTTCTTCTTCACTTGAGGATGTGGACGATTCCACTTCCTCCTCCTCTTCGAATGTTGAACTCGACTCAAATTTCGATTGGTCCTTCTCTTTTTCTTGGACAAATGAGCCCTTGTCCTTTGGCTCCTCCACTTCTTGTCCTCGTGTAGAATTCTCATGCAGAGCTATCACCTTTCTCCATAGCTCATAAGCATTCTTGTACTCACCTACACATGACACAATATAAGAAGGTAATAAATTTAAAACAATTCTTGTTATCTCCTTATCCGACTCCGCTTCCTCCTTTTGTTCCTTGGTCCAATATCGAGGTCGGAGATGCTTCCCCTTTTTGTCCATTGGAGCTTCGAACGGAACCTCCAATGTGATCCAATAGTCCCAATCCATTTGGAACCAAATCTCTAATCGCTTTCTTCAATAATCGAAATCATTTCGATCATATGGAGGCGGGATCTGTGTATCCCATCCTAACGACCTTCCAACTTCATCTTTGTCCTTCTTCCTATAGAGTCTTGCTCCTTTGGTGGTTAGAGCGAACCTGACTTTGATACCATTTGTTAGGACCTTGATCGACCCAGCTAGAGGGGGTGAATAACCATTCACCCACTTGATTCGTGGTTCTCTTCCTACACTTGTTAGCGTACAATGGAATATAAAATAAAAGTAAAACTAACAAGAAACACAAACCGCTAACACACGTCGATTTACGTGGTTTGGAGATCATGCTCCTACTCCACGGTTGTCCGTAAGGTGGACGATCCCGATCCGTCGGTGGATGACTCCTCGGAATGCCTCTGGGTAGCTCGTGTAGCTCCTTGTGGATGGAGAAACCTCGCCAAAAACTTACAACAACTCCTGAGCACTTGTAGACTACTTATAAGCTTTACCCAAGCTTATTTCATCAACTTTGGTCAGCCAAACCGAGCTCTCTTAAATAGAGCTCGTTCCTGAAACAGTCGTTACCAGTCGACTGGTGCCAACACCAGTTGACTGTTAGGTGTCGAATTCGAACGTTACAGCTCAATATTCAAATTCTAGCCAACAACAATCGACTGCACAGAAGATCAGTCAACTGATCTTTCTGTGACCTCAACCAGTAGATTGCTACCAATAGCAATCAACTGCCCAGAGCTTAAACCTAGGGTTTTAGCCCCGAGTACAATCTTTCTGCACTCGTCTTCGCCCGACCAACCTAGACATAGCCTTCTAGCCTCCTCCATCAGCCTCGCGTCCCTCGGACGCCTCTCCATCCTTCACGACGTGCCTTTTAGAGATTCGTTCGGTCTCGGTCCTTGTTGTCGGGCCTTGTACTTGACTTTCCACATTTGTCAAGATCCCACTTGGATTTTCCTCATTGTACCTGTATCCTATATACTTACAATGCATATCAAATATAACAATAAATCTAACTTAAACCTTTGCCCAAACATCAAAACCTAGGGCACCTCGATTGCTCCAACAGGAAAAACAAGAAGAATAGATTTAAGATAAAACAACCTACTCATATAAACAAATAACCATGCATTTAAGGTAAACGAATCTACAAAAATCAAGTATGAAGTACCCACCTTTAATGTAGATTGTATCAATCATCTTCAAGTCTATGAGATCCTCTCCAACTTGAATCCTACTAATATATAAGATGCTAGAATATCTAAGAACTCATTAATGAATAATCAAACCTTACTGATTAATTAATCAACTTCTTAATTTTATACATCCCTTAATTAATTAATTCACTCATTAATTAATTAATATTCCTGTTAACCCAATGATCAAATATTACTGATTACATGATTAAATCTTGAATTATTCTTGTTAATTCAATTCATTCCTTAAGTTAGAGTTAAATAACTTAACCCATAATTAATCCATCCTCTTACTTAGATTAAGTTTAACACTCACTAAACCCTAATCATACCATTCCTTAACACTCAATCAATTCTCAAATATCACAATTAGATTCTCAATAGGAATTAATCAACCATTTATCATGAATTAAGTCAACCCATTTTATCTCATTTGATCTGGCCAACACCGAGACCTAATTATCCTACATAAATCTTAATTAATGGCATACCATTTATTAATCTTCCTATTTTGAGTAATCAACTAACGATTAATCTCACTAAATCATGTAATCAAGTTCAAGCTTAATCAATCGTATTTACCAATTCATCCCCTCATTCAATTATAAAGTCATGATTTTCTTCGCCCTACCTCATTAATTAATAATTCTGATTAATCTAAGTCATTATCCCAAATCAACACATAACATTCCTATCCGACCTCTAATTTGAACAAAAATACGACAGTAAGATCTAAGACAAGAGGTTTGTTACCCAAGCTTGTGCTTCTTCCTTAGCGAAGGCTCATGTCAATAGCACGATGGCTGGAGGCGGCAACAATGGCTAAGGAGGTGGTGCGCTGGGACATCAAGCGGACGGAGGCAACGCTGAATCGTTTGGTGTGCTGTGGCAACCGCACTGTCTCGTGTGGAGAGGCAGCAGAGCACTGGCGCCTCATGATCGATTGACGCTGGTGCTTGGATGGCGCCGCTTGATCGCGTAGGATTTTAGGAAGAAGAAGGCGCCGATCTCGCTCGCGTGTAGAGGAGAAATTGTGAGGGCGAAGGCATGCGATTTGGGCTTCTCGGCAGAGGAGGGTGCGCTCGGCGGCTTCCTTCGCTGGATCGCCGACAATGCCGTGCGCGAGAGGGCTGATCGACTCCGGCGAAAAGGAGGGAAAGGGAGAGAGAGAGAGAGATCGGCCGCAGAAGATCGGAAAGAAGGGGGAGGAGAGGGAGTCAGCGGTTAGAGATCGGAAAGAAGATGGGTTCGACGGTTTAAAACAAAGGGGTATATATATATATATATATATATATATATATATATATATTAGGAAAATTAAATTTTTCCTCAATTAATTCGTGACTAACCTATCTGGTGCCCAATTGACCCTGCAAATGTTTCCAAAAATTTTTAAAAATTATTTCAAAATTTTTCATAAGGTTGTTTCTATTTTAATTCTTATTTATAATATTTTATTTATTCATTCATTTATGGTGTATGTGTGTGTATATATATATATACACACATATATATTATTAAAAAATATATTTTACATTCTCCCCCACTAATAAAAATTTGGTCATCCAAATTTCGCTATTAAACCAAGCAAGTACAATTTCCCCATATGCGGTATAAATATTGAGTAAAAATCAGTACTATGCACCTCAAAGGCTGAAATCCTTAACTATCGATAAGTTGTTGACAGGTTTTGACCCTAGCTTCCCGATTCGGCAAATCGAAGCTACTAGGTCATACCCGTAATAGGTCAATGAATCACCCTCATGGTCAACCTCGATCATGATTGCGAATTAAATGAGTTACCTACCATACTATCACTAAGATAGTTGATATCCCTGAACCCTAGTCCTCCCTCTTCCTTAGGCTTGCACATCTCCAACCAAGCAACAGGTGGGTGTTTTGATGTCCATAAGAATCCCCTGCCTAAACTGTATATCCTATCAATGACTCCTGTAGGTAGAGGAAGAATGGACAACCAATAACACTCCACTCCCTGAAGTACTGATCTGATCAACTGCGCTTTGCCTGCATGAGATAGTGTGTTCTTGGGCCAAGCATTAACTTTCTTTGCCAAGGTGTCTAGCAGGGGTGCATAATCCGCTATCCTAGGCTTTCTCGATGCCAGTGGAATACCTAAGTATCTGAAAGGCATAGTCCCACTCTAGAAGCTTGTCATCTGAAGTAGTGCCCTCCTGCTATCCGCATCCACACCCGCTATGTATATACTGGACTTGTCCAAATTGGCCCGAAGGCCTGCCATCTGACCAAACTTCTCTAAACAGCCCATGAGTGTCCCAACTGATGCAACATCCCCCCCCCCCCCCGGTAGAAAAGTAGCAGATCATTTGCATAAGCTAGGTGGGCTATCCGCAAATCAGCACATTTCGGATGGAACCGGAATTAGGCCTCCTAGTGTCCTGACTGAGCAGTCTAGCCATGTACTCCATGCAGATGCCAAACAAATATGGAGAGAGTGGGTCACCTTGGCGTAGTCCCCGTGCGCCTCTGAAGTGGCCATGCATGCTACCATTAATACTGAGCGAGTACGATAATGTAGTGATACACTCCCTCACCCATCCAATATATGCATCCGGAAAGTGTAATCCCTGTAGCACATCAAACAGGAAGTCCCAACTGACTGTGTCAAATGCCTTCTGGAGATCAATCTTTAATGTGCATCTAGGAGAGATCCTCTTCCTGGTGTAATTCCTGAGAAGCTCCTGGGCAAGGTGTATACTGTCTGTGATAGTCCGCCCCTTGACAAAAGCTGTCTGTGCCGGGTGAAGGATGCGCTCTGCTACCTCTGATATTTTCCCCGCTAATAACTTAGAAACCACCTTGTAGTATACCGAACAACACGATATCAGCCTATAGTCTGTGACTTTACTTGGATGCTCCTTCTTTGGGACAAAAGAGATGAGGGAGTGATTCCACATTTTCAGTAACCTCCCGCTTCTAAAAAACTCTAGAACAGCAGCAACAAAATCCTCACTGATTGTATCCCAAGAGTGCTTGAAAAACTTAGACCCATAACCATCCGGACCGGGTGCTTTTTGATCGCCAATGCTAAACAAGGCTTGTTTTATTTCTGCATGTGTAGGCTCCCTGACCAAGGCTGCTCTCTATTCATCAATCAACATCCTACCAAATTGCATGCATCCATTCTGTAATGGTTGGCATTCTGAAGCTGTGCCAAGCAATCCTTTATAATACAACATGAATTCATCAATTACTTCCTCTTGACAGTGTGTATTTCCACCTGAAGCCTTCTCTATGACCACAATTTCCCTCTGTTTGTTATTCCTTTTTACTAATGCATGAAAAAACGTTGTATTCCGATTGGCTTCCTTGAAGTATCTGATGTTTGCTTTCTGGGCATAGAACTGATAATCCGCGTTGCTGAGTTGGGCTGCCATATGCTGTTTCCGATTATATTCTTGCTCATACTCTCCAGTTATTAATCCTGCCTGTTGCATCTGCTGAAGCTCCGCTAGTGCACTGGCTGCCCTCTCACTGATATGCTAGAAATGTTGGTGATTAAGCTGCTTAAGCTCTGGCTTCAGGCGCATAAGCTTGCTTTTCAGTCTGAACTGCGTTGTGGTCCATCTCCCCTGCCACTGATCTGCTGCCCAGTTGGTTGCCACTAGTTCCTGAAAATCTGCATGAAGTATCCACATGTTGAAAAACTTGAAAGGTCTTCTCCCAAGGTCACTGCTATCCTGGATGGTAACAATACAAGGAGTATGATCCGAGTAAGGCCCTGGCGGAAGAAAATCTCCCGAGTAAGGTCCTCTGGAGGATTCACGATAAGCAGGATACACTATGGATTCAGCGGGTGCACCATACATACTTACGGCAGTCGGATAATTGGCATTGGAGGGCTAGGCATACAGATTCCCCGCTAATTAGGCTGTTGTGCCATATTAGAGATCGGATAGTTGCATGTACGGGATCGTTTGAGGCGGCGCAGCAGCGGTTGAGCAGCTGGTTCGAGCTACATAGACAGCATCACAGAGGCATTGGGAGCCAGGGGTCGGAAGCCATGGGTTGCGATGGTATGGAAGAAATATGTGGATCCGAGTCACTCGTTCACTATGTGCTCAACGCAGACTTCTCACTGCCGACCGGATGCCATACCTGGAGGAGGCGGAGGATCGGGTCTGCTCTATCTGTCATGTGGAGGCTGAGACACAAGAGCATATTTTTTTCAGATGCCCGTTAGTGAGTCAGTTATGGAGTCGCATTCGATCATGGCTACGGATGACACCTGACATGAGTACCTACCGCAGGATGTTCAGAGTTTTCACTAGGCAGTATCGGGGTAGGAGTCAGTTGATGCAGGCACGACACTTAGCGGTATCGGCCATGGTTCATTATGTATGGCAGGCAAGAAATAAGTGCAGATTTGATGGAGGACGCTTTGATGTGGATGCAGCTCTTAGGAAGGTCCAGGTAATGGTATATCAGGTATTGGAGGCACAGTCATAGGGTGTGAGATGAGAGTGAGCCACTGTATGGGGAAGTGAAATAGATGTATGGGATGGGTTTGAGTGTGTACGATCTGCCTAGTTAGGGACAGTGGATTATATGATTGACCAGGTTGGACCTGGTTGACTACGATGGGCCTCATCAGATGGCTACATCTGAGGCAGACTAAGTTGGTGGGTTGGCTGCAATTTTGGGCCAACTAGTGGACGTGTGTGGGCTGCATGGACTGATTTGCATGTGATTATTATGCTATGGATTGTTTGACTAATCTGTGGCTGCAGATCTATCAGAGGTTGACTTGGAGGACTGAGCTAGGCAGGATTGGTGCGTAGCAGGAAGACACATGCCAGGATCTGATCAAGTTAGCGCCCACTGTGGATGTGGCTGTGTAGGTTGTATTGAGCTGTGATGATGTGTTATTGATTGTGTTCTTACTGCTATACTGTATATAACTGGTGAATAGATCCATCATTAATAATCTATCTAGTCCGTAGCAAACGGTTATGGTAAAGACAATCCAAATCCGTTGAAGGCTGAGGTTTTGACAAAAAGCCTAACAGGGTGAGTAGATCCACCATAGGTCTACGTAGTCCATAGAACTGACTACGATAAAGACGTCACAAATCCGTTGATGGCTGAGGTTTTGCCAAAAAGCCTATCAGGGTGAGTAGACCCACCATAGGTCTACCTAGTCCGTGGGACCGGCTACGATAAAGACATCACAAATCCGTGAATGGTTGAGGTTTTGCCAAAAAGCCTACTAGGGTGAATGGGTCCACCATAGGCTCATCTAGTCCGTGGTAACGACCACGGTAAAGACGTACCAAAACCATTAATGGCTGGTCACTTGCCAAAAGTGAACATCGGGATTGATGAAGAGTCTTCATGTAGTCAAAGATGCACATCAGCAAGCAAGAAACTGGGAGGACGACGTCAGAAGCATGCACCTGATCATTAGTAAATTTTCAATTCTAAAACCTAAGGAACAGATTGTAGGACCGGTGCCGTCGATAGAGGGGGGGTGAATATCGACCTTGAAAATCTTTCGTGGAAATCTCATAATACTTTCGTTCTAGACTCAGAGTATTAGTAGCGCAGCGGAAAATAAATAGAACGAAAAGAAACAAGACAGTGACACAGCGGATTTTTACTTGGTTCCCGACCCCCCAGGGTCAGTACATCCAAGGCCTATGCACGGGAACGCCCGTCCACTATTGGTCTCCTTTCCAGACTTTCCGGAGGCGGAGAAACCTGACTTACAGTGCAGAATTACAAGCAATAATATAGAAATTTAAGTACAGTAATTAAAAAGCAAACTAACGAGAAAAAGTATGAAGCTCGGCCGATCTGGACCTCCGAAGTGCTGCGCACCTCCTCCTGGAGCCTCCCGGTCGTAGAGCCTCATTTCTATCGCGTTGTCGTCGGTCGGAATGATCAGAACAGTACTTGGAAGTCGTGTCTGAAGCTGAGGGGTCGAAGCCCCTTATATAGGCCTCCTGGGGGCGCCCTGGACGCTGGGGGCGCCCCGGAAGACTCGGTCAACTCTTATCCTTGCGCCTACTTCGTTGTAGGTGATAAGACTTTGACCAGGGTGCCCCGGACGCTTAGGGCGCCCCCGTGAGCGCTTATCCTGTGCTTCAGACTCGCAGCAGCGAAACCGTGTTGACCAGGGCGCCCTGGTGCATGAGGGCGCCCTGGTGCATGAGGGCGCCCTGGTGCATGAGGGCGCCCCCAACACTGGGGCACCCTGCATTAACACTGCAAGGCTGGTTCTTCTGCTTGCTTTGTCTCCGGTTCTTGTTACCTACAAGATACACAAACACAAAGCATATATGCATATAATATTAAGCTTAAGGACTTGGTTCGGACTTCAGATTTGCACGAAACCCTAGGTCGAACCGGCACGAGTTCCTATCCCTGAGAACTCGCCCTTCACCCACTCCTTTCAGGAGACGGTTGCCACCCAGTCCTTCGGATGGACTTTTGCTTAGCCTCCGATTACTCCGGATCTCGAGACGCCCGAACCCCGACCCGTCTCTACTCCTGTCCTTAGTCATCGCTCAGCTAAGTTGCTCAGTCCCTTAGACCAAGACTTCATTACCTAGCAATCCTTCGCCAGGTGCCTAGCAGTCCTTCGCCAGGTCTTCATTCCCTAGCAGCCCTTCGCTAGGTGCCTAGCAGCCCTTCGCTAGGTCTTCTATGCCTAGTAGTCCTTCACTAGGTGCCTAGCAGCCCTTCGCTAGGTTTTCTATGCCTAGTAGTCCTTCACTAGGTGCCTAGCAGCCCTTCACTAGGTCTTAGGATTACGATACCTAGCAGCCCGTCGCTAGGTGCCTAACAGCCCTTCGTTAGGTCTTGGGTTTACGATACCTAGCAGCCCGTCGCTAGGTGCCTAACAGCCCTTCGTTAGGTCTTGGGGTTACGATACCTAGCAGCCCTTTGCTAGGTGCCTAACAGCCCTTCGTTAGATCTTGGAGTTACGATACCTAGCAGCCCTTCGCTAGGTGCCTAACAGCCCTTCGTTACGTCTTAGGGTTTCGATGCCTAGCAGCCCTTCGCTAGGTGCCTAACAGCCCTTCGTTAGGTCTTAGGGTTTCGATGCCTAGATTAACTAGGACTTTTCTTCAGCTTAGGTCACTTCTCTCTTACTCCCCTCTCTTACTCCCCTTTGTCTATTCAATATATCACTGACTTAAGTGTATTGTCAAACATTAAAACACTTAAAGAGGAATACCATTGATGCAACTTGCACCAACAATCTGTTGGTGCAAATTGCGCCCAAGTCAAACCTGTGTTTTGATATTGGCAAAAGGGTTCAAAAGTTAAGGGTTAGTTGTTGTCTAACAAGTTTCTTGAGTGTACAGGAAAAGCCCTAGCGAAGGAATGCTAGGCACTGCCCTAGCAAAGGACTACTAGGCACTGGCGAAGGACTGCCAGAATAGACAAAGCCCTAGCAAAGGAATGCTAGGCACTGGCGAAGGGCTGCCAGAAGTAAAGACCTAGCGAAGGGCTGCTAGGCACCAAGCGAAGGGCAGCTTGGTACCTCAAGACCTGGCGAAGGACTGCCGGGCAAAAGTCCAACTGGAGGATCCGGTTGGCACCAGGTAAAACTCTCCCGAGAGGAGTAGGTGAGGACGCGTTCCCCTTGAGGGAACATTAGGCGTCGGTTCGACCTAGGGCTCCATTTTGGAGACCCAAAGTCAGAACCAAGATAGCCAAGGCTGTGTAAAATTAACTTATTAATTGCTGTTTTGGACTAACCCTGGATGCAGGACCGAAGGACTGTGTTTCTGCAGCTCAGAGAGCCTCAAAGGAGTGAGGCAGTAGCTGAGCAGGGCGCCCCGGATGTTTCGGGCGCCCCAGAGTCAACCCAAAGTCAGCAGAGCAAGTAAACGCCCCGACAGCAGCATGTTTGGGGGCGCCCCGCGCGCGTCGGGCGCCCCGCGTGTCGCGGGCGCCCACTGTGCCACGCCACTGGCAGCTGCAGCAGCTCACCTTCGCGAAGAAGATGAAGCTTTGACCGGTCAACCCGGGCGCCCCGCGCGCGTCGGGCGCCCCAGTCAAAGGTGATCCCGAAGTCGAAGTGATCAGCCACGACCGAGAGCACGCCGGATCAGAGGCCACGTGGGGGGGCGCCCCGAGCATTTCGGGCGCCCCCAGCCCTATATAAAGGGCCCTCGACCCCAGGCTTAAGGCAATCAATTCCATTGAACGCAATCACGCTCTTCTGCTCCCGCGCTTTGCTCCAGAACCCTCCAGACTCGAGATACAAGCGCCGGCGACGTCCAACTGCTCTGGAACTTCGATTTACACCGGACGTCGGTAACAAAGAAAAGCTGTCTTTTTTCTTACTGCAATTTACTGTAATCAATCTTTGTAAAATTGTTTTGCGCGATTATAGTATTGCCTATAGTAAACGGTCAATGACCGTGGGCCTTGGAGTAGGAGTCGACCCAGGCTCCGAACCAAGTAAAAATCTTGGTGTTCGCATTGTCTGATTTTGATTATTCCGCTACGCAATTGCTCTTTACGAAATCCGAACGATTTGCGACATTCACCCCCCCTCTATCGCATCTCTCGATCCAACACAATCTCCCCCTTTTTGATGTTTGACAATAACTTAAGTTAGATTGGTTTAAAGGGGCTAAATCACTATCCTTGGAAAAAATGAAAAAAGTTTTGAAACTACATTTTTGATCTTTGGGAGAAATTTTTTTTTGAAGATACTTAGTATAAAATATTTTGAAAGATGATCTTTGAGGCATGCAACTACTTTTAAAAAATAATAGAGTCAGCAGTTTTTGAAAAATAATAAGTAATTATTGAAAAATATAAGTACCTTTGAAAAATGTATATATATATATATATATTTTTTTTTTTTGAAAAGAGTAGGTACTTTTGAAAAATATTTTCTTTTAATTAAGTACTTTTGAAAGAATATTAGGCTTTAAAAGACATAAGTACTTTTGAAAACATAATATTTGACTTTACTTGGATTATTTTTCAGTCTGACACCATCCTGGGAAACCTTGTTGACTACAAGGACATTTCCTAAGTGTCCTGGAAGTTTTCCAACCCAAGTAAACATTATAAAAAATTTCATAAGTCACAGAATGTAAGTTAATTTTGAAAAGTATAAGAATTTTAAAGTTATAATACTTGATTCGGTTTATCTTCCAGTCTGACACAATCATAGGAAACCTTGTTGACTACAAGGACATTTTCCTAAGTGTCCTGGAGGATTTTTCAAACTCAAGGTATTATTTCAAATTGATCAAAATCAGATGAATTTTTTGGAAAAATTTTATAAAAATTTGATAGCATTTTAAAATAATACTTATGTTTTCAATAGGATTTGAAAATATCATGCATGAAAACATTTGAATTATTCAATAATTCTTTTAATTTGACCTCCCCCTAAACTTGACCTAGTCCTGGGAAGCTTGTTGACCACAAGTACTCTTCCTCTAAGTCTTAAGGGTTGATTCAAATTAAGGAAATTATTTAATAATTTCAAAACAATTAATTAAACAAAATTGTTTCAGAAGTTTGATTTAGACTCCCCCTAAATCTGACACGTCCTAGGAGTCCACGTAGATTATGAAGTGTACCTTCCTCTGTGTCTTTATGGTTTATCAAAATCAAACAAGACAGATAAATTTTACAACATAAACCTTTTTCGAAAAACACAAGTGATAACGTTTTAAAGCTCAGTTTTCGAAAGGTATTTTCAAATAATAGTAATTTTTTTTAAAAGTGCAAATTTTTTTAAAAAATGAAAAGTACTCCCCCTGTACCTGATACCGTTTGACTCTATCTAAGTGTCTTAAGGAACTTTAGTGTTGTCCTAAGAGGCTTGTGTCTAATTGAGTGAGTCAAACAAATTTTTGAAAAGATATATTTTTGGAAAATGTATAATATATATAATCAAACAGACAAGCATGAATTCCATAAAAACATTATTATGTTGAAGCACTATTTTAAAAATATATTTTTATGAAAATATTCTAATAATTTTGAAAAATAATTTTGAAAAATATTTTTCAATTCATTAGTCCTTAACATCTCACCCATTTTAGATGTATCAATACAACAAGCATAGTTGCCTTATAGGTGTATTGTGAGATGCTTGATTTATTTTTCTTAATTTATTAACTCTAAGAATTAATTGAAGCTTGTGTTAGATTTGAATTTAACAAAGAATAATTTGAATTTGAAATTCAAAAATTGGCTTCCAGGTCTTGGCGAGGCACTAGGCCTTCTTTGGCCGTAGTCTTATGGGATCATCCACCCTTTTCTTGACAAAGCCGTTTAATGAAGTTTCATTTTCAAAATTAATCTTTGAAAAAGTTCTGGTCTAACTAGTTTGGGTTTTGGATCGGTAGCTTCGGCTAGTTTCACCAGTCTAAAGAGACCAAGTGAACTTGATCTTATTAGAATTGGCTTCCCTAACGTACTATCATCTCAATGCCACCCAATACTAGGTTGATCAAGTTTCAATTATTCTTTTTTCTATAGCCGTTCTAATATATGCATAAAATTTAAATATGCATGACATGTCATATATTTTAAAGGAATAGCAAATGCATGTCATGGCAGTTATGCATGAGTCAAACAAGTCAAATAATTTTATTTAAGTTTCTAAAATGTATCAAATTCCCGATTTGATACATGTCGAGTGAACCCGCGAATATGGCAACCCACTTTGACATATTTAATGTTATTAATTTTAATTATTACACTTTGGGTAAAATTTTATTTTAGTTTGAGTTTAAGTTATTTAAGATTTTAGTTGGATTCAGGTTAATTACGAATTAATTGAGGTTGAATTAATTAGAAATTAATTGATTAGGATTAAACTTAAATTAAGTGAAGTTTTAATTTGGATTCAACTTAATTTTACTTTGAATTTAATTTGAATTAAATTGATTTAAATAAGATTTAATTTAGGTTTAATTTGAATTTAATTGAATTATTTGAATTAATTCGAATTTAGTTGAATTTAATTGAATTATTTGAATTAATTTGAATTTAATTGAATTATTTGAATTAATTTGAATTTAATTGAATTATTTGAATTAATTCGAATTTAATTGAATTATTTGAATTAATTCGAATTTAATTGAATTTAATTGAATTATTTGAATTAATTAATTCGAATTTAATTAAGATTTAGTTTAAATTTAATTAGGATTTAATTAAGATTTAATTTGAATTTAATTAAGATTTAATTTGAATTTAATTAATATTTAATTTGAATTTAATTAATATTTATTTTGAATTTAATTAAGATTTAATATGAATTTAATTAATATTTAATTTGAATTTAATTAAGATTTAATTTGAATTTAATTAGGACTTAATTTATTTTAATTTGAATTCGAATTAGGACTTAATTTAATTTAATTTGAATTCGAATTAGGACTTAATTTAATTTAATTTCGAATTAGGATTTAATTTAATTTTGAATTAGGATTTAATTTAATTTTTTTTAAGGTTATAATGATTAATTAATAATTATGGGTTTAAATTCATCATTTTCATTATTTCAAAAATTTCTTCTTCATCTTTATCTTTCTTTTCAAGTTTTTCTAATAATTTTGATTTATTTGAATTTTTATAATTTTTATTGATTATGGCTTTTATCTTAGAAAATTCTATCTCCTTCTCAAGATTAGATTTTTCAATATTCTCACAGTAGGTGGAGTAATTTGGGCCACTAAATAATGTTTTGTAATAATCTTTAATATTATCTATAATTAAATTATTATCTAGGAGAATTTTATCTTCAAAATTATCCTCAGATATATTTTCAATATTTTCAACATTAATCTCTAGATTATCTTTAAGATTTTTAGAATTAATTACTGAATTAATCTTGAGATTTTCAGAATTACTTTCTGAATTATCCTTAAGATATTCAAATTTGAATTCGGATTTATCCTTAGGATTTCAAATTTGAATTCCGAATTATCCTTAGGATTAATTTTGTCTGAATTAAGATTATCATAATTAATTTTATCAGATAAATTATCAGGATTAATTTTATCAGATAAATTATCAGGATTAATTTTATCAGATAAATTATCAGAGTTAATTTTAGCAATTATTGAATTGATATTAATAATTAAATAGTTAATTTTGGATATCTTAATCATATCCGTATTTTCTAATCTTTCATGCAAAATATTTAATCTACTATCCAGTAAATTTAATTTATCAGAAAAATTAACTGAATTATCTAAAGACAGTGCAGGAAATTGTAAAACTTTTGGAACGTAAATCTTACGTACCTTCGCCGGACACTTGTTTTTGTAATGTCCGTATTTCTTGCATTTGAAACATCTGATGTGATTTTTATCCCTCCGGCTTCCTGGCGCTGGTGCCTCCTTTGCTACCGGTGATGTAGACCGAATCTTACGAGTAGGGCACTGATTTTTATAGTGCCCTCTCTCCCTGCACTTGAAACAAATAATATGCAATTTAAAACTAGACATTTTAAACTAAATATACCTGATTCACCCCTGAGCTCCCCCTCAACTCCTGGCGTCGTTGCTTCGTCGGTGGTTAGTCCGGTGAAGAGCGGCTCGGCTCTGATACCAATTGTAGGACCGGTGCCGTCGATAGAGGGGGGGTGAATATCGGCCTTGAAAATCTTTCGTGGAAATCTCGTAATACTTTCGTTCTAGACTCAGAGTATTAGTAGCGCAGCGGAAAATAAATAGAACAAAAAGAAACAAGACAGTGACACAGCGGATTTTTACTTGGTTCCCGACCCCCCAGGGTCAGTACATCTAAGGCCTATGCACGGGAACGCCCGTCCACTATTGGTCTCCTTTCCGGACTTTCCGGAGGCGGAGAAACCCGACTTACAGTGCAGAATTACAAGCAATAATATAGAAATTTAAGTACAGTAATTAAAAAGCAAACCAACGAGAAAAAGTATGAAGCTCGGCCGATCTGGACCTCCGAAGTGCTGCGCACCTCCTCCTGGAGCCTCCCGGTCGTAGAGCCTCATTTCTAGCGCGTTGTCGTCGGTCGGAATGATCAGAACAGTACTTGGAAGTCGTGTCTGAAGCTGAGGGGTCGAAGCCCCTTATATAGGCCTCCTGGGGGCGCCCTGGACGCTGGGGGCGCCCCGGAAGACTCGGTCAACTCTTATCCTTGCGCCTACTTCGTTGTAGGTGATAAGACTTTGACCAGGGTGCCCCGGACGCTTAGGGCGCCCCCGTGAGCGCTTATCCTGTGCTTCAGACTCGCAGCAGCGAAACCGTGTTGACCAGGGCGCCCTGGTGCATGAGGGCGCCCCCAACACTGGGGCACCCTGCATTAACACTGCAAGGCTGGTTCTTCTGCTTGCTTTGTCTCCGGTTCTTGTTACCTGCAAGATACACAAACACAAAGCATATATGCATATAATATTAAGCTTAAGGACTTGGTTCGGACTTCGGATTTGCACGAAACCCTAGGTCGAACCGGCACGAGTTCCTATCCCCGAGAACTCGCCCTTCACCTACTCCTTTCAGGAGACGGTTGCCACCCAGTCCTTCGGATGGACTTTTGCTTAGCCTCCGATTACTCCGGATCTCGAGACGCCTGAACCCCGACCCGTCTCTACTCCTGTCCTTAGTCATCGCTCAGCTAAGTTGCTCAGTCCCTTGGACCAAGACTTCATTACCTAGCAATCCTTCGCCAGGTCTTCATTCCCTAGCAGCCCTTCGCTAGGTGCCTAGCAGCCCTTCTCTAGGTCTTCTATGCCTAGTAGTCCTTCACTAGGTGCCTAGCAGCCCTTCGCTAGGTTTTCTATGCCTAGTAGTCCTTCACTAGGTACCTAGCAGCCCTTCGCTAGGTCTTAGGGTTACGATACCTAGCAGCCCGTCGCTAGGTGCCTAACAGCCCTTCGTTAGGTCTTGGGTTTACGATACCTAGCAGCCCGTCGCTAGGTGCCTAACAGCCCTTCGTTAGGTCTTGGGGTTACGATACCTAGCAGCCCTTCGCTAGGTGCCTAACAGCCCTTCGTTAGGTCTTGGAGTTACGATACCTAGCAGCCCTTCGCTAGGTGCCTAACAGCCCTTCGTTAGGTCTTAGGGTTTCGATGCCTAGCAGCCCTTCGCTAGGTGCCTAACAGCCCTTCGTTAGGTCTTAGGGTTTCGATGCCTAGATTAACTAGGACTTTTCTTCAGCTTAGGTCACTTCTCTCTTACTCCCCTCTCTTACTCCCCTTTGTCTGTTCAATATATCACTGACTTAAGTGTATTGTCAAACATTAAAACACTTAAAGAGGAATACCATTGATGCAACTTGCACCAACACAGATTGCTACTCTTCAGATTATGGGCTGTAAGTGGGAATGAGTGTTGAGGAATATCATGAGGCTTCAAAGACAGAAAGCAGTATGCAGTGGATGAGTTATTTGGTGGTTGTGTCACGTGTAATTGCTGGAGGGGATCTTTTTGTTGGTTGGTAAGCAAGAGGTTTTTGTTTGGTTGGTATTTACGAGGGTATCCCAGGATATCTATTCGGATCTAACAATTCGTCAGAAACGATTAGATATCCATCGGACGCATAGCTACATGTACCACTTGACTTGATGATATATATATTTACCATTCATAAAAAAAACCTAAGATAGTCGATACCTAATCATCTAGTATAGGAGTCGATATACTAACCTACGAAATTAGGAATTATTCAATACTTTTCTGAATGGTAGAGACACAAATATAAGCTGAGACCTACATGTGAATACCCTACCACTAATTAATATCTTGGAAAACTAATCCATCGACCTACGGTGTCTTCTCTCTGGTGATAGTGTAAACTCGGTCAATCTCTGAAACTGATGGTGGATCGTCTGAAAAGGTAATGGTTGAATCGTCTGAACTATGTCTAGCCGCATATGATGAGGTGTCGGAAGCCCGACCAACTTCTAAGGTTGGTAAACTGTTGCTTCGACCATCTGCTAGGGCTGATAAGTTGTAGCTTCGACCATCTGTTGTGGGTGATAAACTGAAGTTCCAGCCAACTGTTGTCTCAAGTCGTCGCTGAGTCTTAGGTCGGCTGCTTGCCATTCTTATTGTTGTCGTACACTCACTGTTGGGTCGTCTCAATAAATCGCGCTCGATCTAAGGCCTTCCGATATGTCGTCGTAGCTAAATCGGGCATCTGTATCTGAATATAACCAGTGAGGTCCTGTATAAACTACACCATCCACTCGCTGTCATCATCTACCGACTAAGGACAGAACTCCGCCAGGTGGTTAAATTTTGCGTCAACGTAGGTCGTGTACTACAGTAAATCGATTCGATAATAATCATGCTACCTATAATAAGCAAGTCTCAAATTCTCACCCAGCTAGTAGTAGTTGATACCAGAACTTCAACTAGCACGGTAGAAGAGATTCCTAAAGACAAAAATCCCTAATCTCAAATGGATAGTGGACAGGTTCGACTCTAGTCTTCCAACTCATCAGTCGATGCTAAACGAGAATCAATATTCTTCGCCATAGAGCCAAATCCGCAATGTGTCCACTAGTCGCCTTCATGGTCACTCTCGACCCTAGATACGAATAGTCTAGTTGACTACAAATTATCAAGCTAAACCATATCTAAAGGATAGCTAGTTGTTGGCTATAGGTAAGAGTATACAATACAACTAAGATAGCATATGTCTACACAGCCATAAATAAGGTAACATATACAACGGATAGGATAATTATCAAAAATATACCTTACCAACTTACTTACTCTTCGCCTGAAGAAGTCCATCGTTGCTGAGTCCCAATACATCGATTAATGACTCTGATAAATCCAAACACATACCCAAACTTGAGTATCTGATAACCAACGGTTTGGTATCAAAAAGACTTTGAAAAAAATTCTAAAAATCCCAACACAAGAAAAAATTCCAAACCCTCGGTCAGGTCTTCGTGCCCAACCCTCAGTTAGGTCTTTGGTGCCCAGCCCTCGGCCAAGACTTCGTGCCCAATTCCTCGAACAAGATTTTCGTGCCCAACCCTCGGCCAGGACTTTGTGCTCAACCCTGCAGGTCAAGACTTCATGCTTAGGTAAATTAGGACTTTCCTGCATAGAAACACATTAGATCACCAATAATACTTAACTTTGAACCCTTTGCCAATATCAAAATAAGGTTCAATATGGTGCTTCAGGCACCAACACACACTTCTTCCTGAAGTCTCCTTGGTCGCAGAGCTTCACCTTAGCAGTTTAACTTCGCAATGAATGAGTAGTAGGATGAAAAATTTGATGATATGGAGCCACGGCTTGAACCCCTTTATATATGGGTTACTCGGGCGCCTGTGTGCCCATTGGGGAGCCCTCCATGTGACCCCAATCTGATCAACTCGGCATAGGGATAAATCCTATGGAAAATATTGAGGGTGCCCGGGACATGGGGCGCTTGGGAGCCTTACAGGCACCCGAGTTACTTGAGTGCTCAGGTTCCATAGGGGCGCCCAGAAGCCCCTGACCCAGGGTTTGTTCATTTACATGCGTTTGTTCTCCTATCTTAACTCAAACTCCAGGTTTCTGCAAAAAAAACAAACACAAGACAAATAAAAAATCCTAATCCTTAGTTCTGTAAGTCTACCTAACCTACTAGGTTTTGCTTGGAGTCAACTCTCCAAGACTTTACTACCTAAGGATAACTTTTTAGGGTTTCCCAATGCCTAGCCTCACTCACTAGTGTTGAGGCAATCTGTGGTACGGAGTGACCATGAGTTTTGATGTTTGGGCAAAGGGTTTAAGTTAGGTTTTCCCTTGTGTAATAATATGTGTAATTTAGTGTGCAAGATTGCAAGTTTACACATATTGACTCGGCTGGACGGCTTCGGTATGGTGAAGGGTGGCATGGAGACAAGTTGGAGGTTTATGTGCACCCGAGGGACCTTGGTAAAGCAGGGACAATGAGCTGAGGTGCGCAGACTTCGAGGCAGGCGTGAAGGATGGCATGGAGGTAAGCTGGAGGCTTTCGTGCATCCGAGGGACGGGAGCCGAAGATGAAGAGGGCGCGAAGGCAATAGTCGAGGCTGTTGATGAGGAGTCAGTTGAGTCATGAGGGTACGAGTGCTGTGTGATTATACTCGGGAAATCCTAAGTTTCGAGTGTTGAGAGAAGTGTACTCGGGAAGGAAAACCCTAGGTATGTGAGTGGGGCAGTCGACTGATAAAACTCACAGAATGCTTTCAAGCCTGGACCAGCCGACTGCCCCAGGAGCAGTCGACTGGTAACCCCGAAAACTAGTCGTTTGGTTAGCCGTTGACTAGCAATTAAAGCTAGATCAGTCGACTGGTAAATGGGCAATCGACTGGTGGCGAGGGTTTCAGACTTAGTTCTATTTAAGAGGAATTCGTCTTGGCTTAAAGGTTTGACGAATTTTATCTTGGTTAAAGGAAAAATAGTAGTCTTGGTACTCAGGTCTTGTCATGGTGTTGTGGTGAGGTTTCTCCACCCACAAGGAGCGACAAGGGCTATCCGAAGGTTATCCAGGGAGTGATCCACCGACGGATTCTTGGATTAGTCACCCTTAGGGGTGGATACCAAGTAAATCGGTTTGTTAGCATTGCTTTCTTATTATTTACTGTTTTGTTTGTATTTCCGCTGTGCAACTAACAACATAGGTTAAAGAAAGCCGAGGATTTGCTATTCACCACCCCCCCTCTAGCAAACGCACGCGATCTAACAACTAGGACTTTACCTTGCCTGGTTTCACTCACCAGGACTTTTATCCAGCTTCAATCACCAGGATTTCGTGCTCAACCTGCAGTCAAGTCTTTGTGCCCAGCTTCACTCACCAGGACTTCGTCCACCTAGCTTCACTCATTAGGACCCAACTACACTCACCAGATTTCGTGGTCGATCCTTGACCAAGACTTCGGTGCCCAACCCTCGTCCAAGACTTTATGTCTAATTCCTCGAACTAGGACTTTGGTGCCCAACTCTCAACCATGTCTTTATGCCCAATTTTCCGAACTAGGACTTCGTGTCCAGCTTCACTCACCAGGTCTTTGGTGTCTTGATAAGGACTTTTTTGCTAGTCATCTAATCCTGACTAGACTTTTCTATACCAAACATCAAGTCCTGTTTGGCTTAGTCCTTGGTATAACAGACCAGATCTAAGTTTAGTCACTCTGCCAAATATCAAGTCTTGTTTGGATTAACCCTTGGTCAAACTGACCAACCGTGAGTGCTTTGCTAATCACTCTACCAAACATCGAGTCTTATTTGTCTTAACCCTTGGTCAAACTAACCAACCCTGGGTGTTAATTACTCTGTTAAACATCAGGTCCTATTTGGCTAACCCTTGATCAAACTGACCAACCCTGGGTGCTTTCCTAATCACTCTCTCTGTCAAACATCAGGTCCTGTTTGGCTAACCCTTTGGTCAAGCTAAACAAACCTGGATTTTACCCTACCAAACATCAAGTTCTGTTTGGCTTAACCCTTGATCAGACTGACTAGACCTTGGTATATTGTCAATCATCGAAATATTAGAGGTTGACTGTTCTTGTCTGATGCTTTTTGCACTAACAGTTACTAGAGAACCAACATCTCTGCTTCTAGCTCATACCTATAACGTGTCAACGAATCATTCCCATGGTCAACCTCGACCATGATTGTGAATCGAGCGACTTAACTATCTGTCATCATACCTAATCGTCCAGTATAGGGCTAGGTATACAAACCTATTAAATTGGAAAATTCCATACCTCTCCAAATGGTAGAAACACAAACAATACTGTGATCTACACGTAGGTACCCTATAGCTCTTTAATATCCCAAAAAACCAATCCATCGGCTTGCGATGCCTCCTCTTTTGTGATAGAGTAAACCTGATCCATCACTGGAATTGATGGTGACATCGTCTGAATAGGCTGTGGCTGAATCATCTGAACTGCGGCTAGCAGGTGCTGGAAGTCCGACCGATTGTTGAGGCTGATAAACTATATCCACTTAATTAAATTGTAAATAAGAATGAGCTACTCCCTTACCTATTCATCATAATTAGGTTAATTCCTAAACTTAAATATGATTAGCCAAACTCAATTTTTCCAAAAATCAAGTTCGTATCACATATTTTCATCACAACAAACCTAGTGAAACCTCCCCAAAACAACAAACTGCTTCTCACCAAATTGGTAATAACTAGTATTGGTACTACAACTAGCATGGAAAAGGATTCCTAAATATGGTAATCCCTAATCATAAATAGGTAGCGGACATGTTCTACTCTAGTTTTCTGACTCATCAATCGGTACTACGAGGGTTTTTGACTTAGTTCTATTTAAGAGGACTTCATCTTGGCTGAATGGTTTGACGAATTTTGTCTTGGTTAAAGGCAAAATAGTAGTCTTGGTACTCAGGTCTTGTCAAGGTGTTGTGATGAGGTTTCTCCACCCACAAGGAGCGACAAGGGCTAGCCAGAGGTTATCCGGGGAGTGATCCATCGACGGATTCTTGGGTTAGTCACCCTTAGGGGTGGATACCAAGTAAAATTGGTTGTTAGCATTGCTTTCTTATTATTTACCGTTTTGTTTGTATTTCCGCTGCGCAACTAACAACGTAGGTTAAAGAAAGCCGAGGATTTGCTATTCACCCCCTTTAGCAACTACACGCGATCTAACAAGTGGTATCAAAGTGAAGGACCGCTCTTATTGGACTAATCGCCAAGGGGGCAAAGAAAGCTAGAGGAGAAATCAATGGAAGATAAGTTGGGGGAACACTCCACCGCCCTACGACCATGAAGATTTCGACTTTTGGAGGACAAGGATCGAGACATGGTTCGGAATGGAGTGGGATCTTAGGATTGCGCTTGAAGAGCCCTTCGAGATTCCAAAGGATAAGCACGGGAAGAAGCTTAGGCCTAGATATTGGAATCAAGAACAACAAAATCAATCAAAGGCGAATGAAAAGGTAATTGGTATATTACTTAACATTTTGCCTACTAATGTGTTAAATGGTGTAGGGAAATATCAAAATGCACATGATCTATTGAGAAAGGTAGGAGAAGTCCATAAAAATCCTACACAAGGTCAATTAGTGGAAGAGCCCGAGGAAGTGAGATCAAGAGCCGAAGAGGAGGAACAATCAAGTGAGAGATCCTCTACGTCATCAGAGGAAGAGGTCACCACCTCAAGGAGTGAGGGAGAGGAGAGACCTACTTCCATACCGGAACAAGAGGAAGCATCCACTTCATCCAAGTTGAAGAAGAAGTCAACCTAGCCTCGACCTCCACCAAAGCAAATAAAAAGGACCACATCATATGCTTTGAGTGTAATGAAAAGGGACACTACAAGGACAAGTGTCCAAAGGGTAAGAAAAAGGAGGTACACTCTAAACCCATCTCAATTCGATTAAATTCTAACATGAGTTGTAGGAATGAGGAAGTTCAAAAGAAAAGAGAGAAGATTCGATGCTTCACATGTGGAGAGCTAGGGCACTACCACACCAAGTGCCCAAGAAAAGGAGAGTTAAAGAAATTGGGACACTTGAGAAGATGGGAGAAAGAGGAAAGGAAGAAAAGAAGCTCATATCATGGAGGAACTTCAAAGGTAATAGAGGTAATTCCTAACCTTAAATTAAAATGTCATTCAAATGTAAGTTCCTCCATGCATACTAAAAATAGTGTAAATTATCCCTCCATGCATGCCAGAATTAATGAAAATTGCTTACTTGTGCATAATCATGCTTTTAAGTATAATGATAGGAATAGGGATAACAAGGTAGGTAAAAACCCTAGGAACGACATGTATCGTTATAGACCTAAGACCGTTATACTTAAGGATCAAGGCATAAATCCCAAGAAGGGAAGGAATGTGCCTAGAAAGGAGGGTAGGCCTAAGAATATCCAAAGTGGACATGTGGATTCTAGGTTTAGGAACCTAGAAAGGGAAAATCAAGCCTTGAGAGCAAGACTTGATACATTGGAAAAGACCCTAGAAAGATTCAAAGTTGGATCTAAGGGTTTGGACATGGTGTTGGGTAGTCTAAAACCCAACTATGATAGATCGGGATTGGGCTACTGGTCTAAGGTCTCCAATGCTAAAAAAAAAAGAAATATGATGGGAAAGCATATAATCATAGCAAGAAGGAGAAGGTCAAAAATGGCAAGGGGTTCCATTTGAGGGTAAAAGGAATGACTTAACCAAAGACAAGGTGTCTAAGGTTAAGAGAGTTCTTTTTGTAGGCCAAGAATCACCGGGAGCACACCAGTGTGGTTTAGTGTGGATTGAGTCAACTAGGGAGGTGGTTAATGCTAAGAGCTCAAGGGGGAGCTCTAGAAGCCATCAGGGTCCATGGTAAATGGATCTCAAGATATGGTTGCTTTAGGAAGGTCTAGGTGGACTAGGAAATGTGCCAAAAGGGTTGAAAGACTTGGGTAAGTCTTAATCCTAGGGAATTGGCACATTCCATGGTAAATGGATCTCAAGATATGGTTGCTTTAGGAAGGTCTAGGTGGACTAGGAAATGTGCCAAAAGGGTTGAAAAACTTGGGTAAGTCTTAATCCTAGGGAATTGGCACATTAAAAGGAGAATTAGGGAGAAAAAAGTGAAAATAGGCTTATATTTGATAAAATTAGGTTTTAATGCGTGAATACCATATAATTCAATGATAGAAATGACTTATGATCAAGGATAAGAAGAAACATTGAGGAGAAGTCACAATTAGAACTTTTGGGAAAGATTCAAATGATACAATTTAGGATAAGTTGAGTTTCGTGTCAATCTTGGGATTTGGAGTACATTTGTTTAGAAACATATTTTTCCCAAGTAGATATAGGTTTCACAAATCTCCCTACAAAATTTCAGATTTTTCAGAGATTTATAGAATTTACTAGGCATTACTGAAATTGGACTGAAAACCTGAAATTCAGGGATCAGTCGACTGCCCTGGGGGGCAGTCAACTGATCTCAGCCCAGAAACCTTCTGTTCGATTTGATAGTCGACTGCCGATCCGAGGGTTTAAAGAGAAATGACATATAGGATGGTAGGATATGGCCTTAAAATTAAAATCATTGTTTATTCTCCTTGAATAAAGGTTCGCCTTATGATTTAATGGTATGGATATCATGGAATTTAAGGAAAATTGATGAGTGCTTGAAAGTCAATGGATGATATTAAATGATAAATGCTTGTTGAATGGGAAGATTGATAAGTCCATAGGTATCTAGGATTAAGAAATAAAAAGGGGAGAGTTGAAGACAATTACTTGTGTAAATTGATAATAGTTAGAATTGGCAAACACAAGGAATTATAAATAGTATTCAAAATTGATACAAAATGCCAATGTTTAAGGAAATTAGAATTGATACCAAAAGTCAAACACATTTGATATCTTTCATAAAATCATATTTTTCTAGGATAGGGTATATCCTAGCAAATGTGCTTGCAAACTCTTAGATTGGTCAAGGTTTTGTTGAGTTCTTTTTGGCACTAGGGACAAGGTTGCTTGGGGGCAATTCTTTAATGGTGTTCAAGGGAGAAGAACTTGATTGTTAGGTTAGGTAGAACCTAACTTGAGTTATGGTGTTCAGTTGGGTAGAACTTCACCTAAGTAAATTGAAAATTGGGAGAAGGCATAGGTCAAGGGGGAGGTTGCCTCCTTGTTTGCCTTAATTTTCATAGAAAATTTTTGGATTTTGTGTCAAACTTGGGAATGGTGATAGAGACATTATGGAATGTATTTTTCCCAAGTAGGTATGGGTACCACAAACTTCTCCACAAAATTTGAGTATTTTTGGAGATTTGTGAAATTTCTGGCGTATTTCTGAATGTGGCCTGAAAAATTGATTTTCAGAGTATCAGTCGACTGCCATGGGGGGCAGTCGACTGGTCAGGGCTCGTGTGGGTATCCAGCATCTGATGTGTGTCTAAATGATGGAAAATGAGTGTGTGGGGGGTTAGTATACGTTCTTTATGATCATTAGGAATTTAAAGAACCAATAATTGGGATATTGTTGGGTTCTTTTTGATGTTAGGCAAAGGGGGAGAAGTGTTGGGTTTAATTTGGGAATCCAAACACACCTTTTTAAGAAACCCTAGGTTTAGGGGGAGCTAAGATAAAGGGGGAGCATGGTTGCTCCATTCTTGGCATAAGGGGGACCTGGGAGAGGTTCTTAAAAAGCCTTTGTAAGTCCAGTGTAGGGGGAGCTTGGGAGAAGCTTTAAAAAGCCCGTTTTGGTGAAAAATCCTAACTTGGAGGGTTAGGTGTTGAAAAGTCCTAACTTGGAAGGTTAGGTGTATGAGATGCCTTGGGATAGGATCCATGTTTGTATTGCATTGGCGGTGTAAGTCCAAGATGGAGTCTTGGCAACGTAAGTCCAGTTGTTTGTTTAGTATTGTTTTTGCTAATTATTACTATTAACTACTATTTGGTTTCCCTAACTTAAACGTATTGCCAAACATCAAAAAGGGGGAGATTGTTGAGGCAATCTGTGGTTCGAAGTGACCATGAGTTTTGATGTTTGGGCAAAGGGTTTAAGTAAGGTTTTCCCTTGTGTACTAATATGTGTAATTGAGTGTGCAGGATTGCAGGTTTACACATATTGACTCGGCTGGACGGCTTCGGTATGGTGAAGGGTGGCATGAAGACAAGCTGGAGGCTTGTGTGTACCCGAGGGACCTTGGTATAGCAGGGACGATGAGTTGAGGGGCGCGGACTTCGAGGCATGCGTGAAGGATGGCATGGAGGCAAGCTGGAGGCTTGCGTGCATCCGAGGGACGTGAGCCGAAGATGAAGAGGGCGCGAAGGTAATAGTCGAGGCTACTGATGAGGAGTCAGTTGAGTCGTGAGGGTACGAGTGTTGTGTGATTGTACTCGGGAAATCCTAGGTTTCGAGTGTTGAGAGAAGTGTACTCGGGAAGGGATCCCTTAGGTGTGTGAGTGGGGCAGTCGACTGCCATTGGGGCATTCGACTGATAAAACTCACAAAATGCTTTCAGGCCTGGACCAGTCGACTGCCCCAGGAGCAGTCGACTGGTAACCCCGAAAACTAGTCGTTGGGTTAGCCGTTGGCTAGCAATTAAGGCTAGACCAGTCGACTGGTAAATGGGCAGTCGACTGGTGGCGAGGGTTTCAGACTTAATTCTATTTAAGAGGACTTCGTCTTGGCTGAAAGGTTTGACAAATTTTGTCTTGGTTAAAGGCAAAATAGTAGTCTTGGTACTCAGGTCTTGTCAAGGTGTTGTGGTGAGGTTTCTCCACCCACAAGGAGCGACAAGGGCTAGCCGAAGGTTATCCGGGGAGTGATCCACCGACGGATTCTTGGATTAGTCACCCTTAGGGGTGGATACCAAGTAAAATCGGTTTGTTAGCATTGCTTTCTTATTATTTACTGTTTTGTTTGTATTTCCGCTGCACAACTAACAACGTAGGTTAAAGAAAGCCGAGGATTTGCTATTCACCCCCCCTCTAGCAACCGCACGCGATCTAACAACTAGGACTTTACCTTGCCTGGTTTCACTCACCAGGACTTTTATCCAGCTTCAATCACCAGGATTTCGTGCCAACCTGCAGTCAAGTCTTTGTGCCTAGCATCACTCACCAGGACTTCGTCCACCTACCTTCACTCATTAGGACCCAACTTCACTCACCAGATTTCGTGGTCGATCCTTGACCAGGACTTCGGTGCCCAACCCTCGTCCAGGACTTTATGCCTAATTCCTCGAACTAGGACTTTGGTGCCCAACTCTCGACCATGTCTTTATGCCCAATTTTCCGAACTAGGACTTCGTGTCCAGCTTCACTCAAGGTCTTTGGTGTCTTGATAAGGACTTCTTTGCTAGTCATCTAATCCTGACTAGACTTTTCTGTACCAAACATCAAGTCCTGTTTGGCTTAGTCCTTAGTATAACAGACCAGATCTAAGTTTAGTCACTCTGCCAAATATCAAGTCTTGTTTGGATTAACCCTTGGTCAAACTGACCAACCGTGAGTGCTTTGCTAATCACTCTACCAAACATCGAGTCCTATTTGTCTTAACCCTTGGTCAAACTAACCAACCCTGGGTGTTAATTACTCTGTTAAACATCAGGTCCTATTTGGCTAACCCTTGGTCAAATTGACCAACCCTGGGTGCTTTCCTAATCACTCTCTCTGTCAAACATCAGGTCCTGTTTGGCTAACCCTTTGGTCAAGCTAAACAAACCTGGATTTTACCCTACCAAACATCAAGTTCTGTTTGGCTTAATCCTTGATCGGACTGACCAGACCTTGGTATATTGTCAATCATCGAAACACTAGAGGTTGACTGTTCTTGTCTGATGCTTTTTGCACTAACAGTTACTAGAGAATCAACATCTCTGCTTCTAGCTCATACCTATAACGTGTCAACGAATCATTCCCATGGTCAACCTCGACCATGATTGTGAATCGAGCGACTTAACTTTCTGTCATCATACCTAATCGTCCAGTATAGGGCTAGGTATACAAACCTATTAAATTGGAAAATTCCATACCTCTCCGAATGGTAGAAACACAAACAATACTGTGATCTACACGTAGGTACCCTATAGCTCTTTAATATCCCAAAAAACCAATTCATCGGCTTGCGATGCCTCCTCTTTTGTGATAGAGTAAACCTGATCCATCACTGGAATTGATGGTGACATCGTCTGAATAGGCTGTGGCTGAATCATCTGAACTGCGGCTAGCAGGTGCTGGAAGGTCGACCGATTGTTGAAGCTGATAAACTATATCTACTTAATTAAATTGTAAATAAGAATGAGCTACTTCCTTACCTATTCATCATAATTAGGTTAATTCCTAAACTTAAATATGATTAATCAAACTCAATTATTCCAAAAATCAAGTTCGTATCACATATTTTCATCACAACAAACCTAGTGAAACCTCCCCAAAACAACAAACTGCTTCTCACCAAATTGGTAATAACTAGTATTGGTACTACAACTAGCATGGAAAAAGGATTCCTAAAGATGGTAATCCCTAATCATAAATAGGTAGCGGACAGGTTCGACTCTAGTTTTCTGACTCATCAATCGGTACTACAAGGGAATCAACATTCTCCGCAACAAAATCGAGTCTGCAACGTGTCCACTAGTCATCTTCATGGTCAATCCCGACCATGATTATAAATACTATTGACTACAAGTCATCAGGCTAAATCAAGTCCAAAGAATAACTAGTAGTCGAATATAAGTAACAGTATTCTATTCAACTAATCTAGCATATGCCTATGCAACCTTAAACAAGGTAATATATACAACAGTTAGGATAATTATCAAAGATATACCTTACTTACTCGTCACCGGGAGAAATCCATCGCTGCCAAGTCCCAACATAATCAAGTTAAGAAAATGACACCATAAAATCCAAACACATACCCGAACTCGAGTATCAGAAAGACTCCGTAAAATTTTAAAAACCCCAAAACACTTAAATTTTAGAAATCTCAAAACTCGCGTAAAACTGACACTCTAATACCAAATAAATTGATATCAGATAAACTCCGTACAAATCCATAAAATACCCAAGTAACCTTGACAACCTACACTTTCATACCACTAAATTGTCATGCCTCGAGGCTCATGTCTGCTCAAAAATAGTGCAGCATCTCCCCTATATGGTGGATAATATGAATCTCATAATACCATCTCAACATAATAAATAAGCACATCCTCACACAACCAACAACAATAGTATTAAAATAATAAAATCACATCCACACAGTTACTAATTAACATCCACACTATAAATGATAAGCATAATAACTTTGTACAATAAATGCAAACAAAACGAAAGTTCAATGGAAATAAATATAAATCTAAAGAATTAGAGAATACGAAACACAAACCAAACCTACTCGACTCTATGGGAGTGGCAAATAGGCTCTCTCCTAGCAACACAAGTCACAACTATCAAATAAAAATGAAAACAAGGGGTTGTGAGTCCGGGTTCGAACTCTATGGGTATAGCGAATAGATAAACACTTGGTGTAAATAAGGTAAATCAAATAGATAGAAACAAGTTATACAATCTTTGGAATAAGAGCATAATCAAATGCATAACATACCTACGAGGCATGATCAAAAATTCCGATAATAAATCAATAAACTGCTTGTACTACTCAGCAGATCCATATCTAATAATAAATACAAATCAAATCCATATATGTATGTCAATCAAATGTAACAATCATAACTCAAACAAATGCAAGATGTATCATATGTAAATGAGAAATGACATGTGGACACACTAATCAAACAACCAACACATGACATCTGTGTGCCCGACTGGGCAAGAGCTGTGACAAGATTCTGGGAGAATTATCTCAATCTCTGAGAGAACCATCTCAATTTCAAACCCTAAGAAAAGGGGGAGCAGACAGGATGCTAAGAGAATCACCTCAATCTCACGGGAGAATCACCTCAATCCCCAACCCCAAAAAAAGGGGAAGCACAACCGCTCTATAACAAAGACCCTAGAAGGAGTACCTCTACTCCAAGAATAAAGGGGGAGTGTGACCTCTGCCCACTGATACTGTAATATAGTGCATGATATCAATGTACACTAACACAATCAAGTCAACCATTTACGCAATCCATAAGTGACGTAAATATCCAATCAACACCAAAGTAAATAAACATGCTCCAATCCTTTGAGTAGGGTTAATCTAATGTCAATCAAACTCTAGATAGGTTACATGATGGTTCTAAAGTACACGCGTACAAGCGGTACTCTTTAGATTAGAAATCAGAAGTTGGGACTGTATAACTAAAATTTAGATTTTTACTTAAAAATCAAGTACAGAATAAGTATTAAAAAGGAAAACAAGCAGTATAGATTTAAGGTAAATTAAGTTTCATTTTTTTTTACCCTCCTAATTATTGATATTTAACAACCGGAGTGAGGTTTGTCGTGTCAGCTAAGGAGTCCACGTTGTAACGACCCGGCCCTGTCTGACTGTTGGTCGTGTCGTTACTCTACTACTGGTCTTCCCGCCCCTGGCCAGCGGGTTTTATAGCTCAATTGGTTACCAGGATTAGTTAGGAACTCTAGTACTTTAGCCTGGAGGTCTAGAGTTCGAATCCTGGGGAAGGCAAAAAAACCCGTTGGCCAGGGGCGGGAAGACTAGTAGTAGAGTAACGACACGGCCAACAGTCAAACATGGCCGGGTCGTTACATAAAAAAGGCGCCTTTTTATTGTAACGACCCGGCCCGTCTACCGGCCCATTTACCGGCCCATTTACCGGTCCTCACGATCGTCGTACCGTCGACCGTCGACCGTGCCGTTACTCATACTAGGTCTTCCCACCCCTGGGTGTGGATTTTTGCCTTCCCAGGATTCGAACTCTAGACCCAGGCTTAAATCTAAATCTTTATGAATCCTGAATACCAATTGAGCTATAGCTCAATTGGTATTCAGGATTCATAAAGAACTAGATTTAAGCCTGGGTCTAGAGTTCGAATCCTGGGAAGGCAAAAATCCACACCTAGGGGTGGGAAGACCTAGTATAAGTAACGGCACGGTCGACGGTCGACGGTACGACGGTCGTGAGGACCGGTAAATGGGCTGGTAAATGGGCCGGTAGACGGGCCGGGTCGTTACAATAAAAAACCCGCTGGCCAGGGGCGGGAAGACCAGTAGTAGAGTAACGACACGGCCAACTGTCAGACAGGGCCGGGTCGTTACATAAAAAGGCGCCTTTTATGTAGCGGCCCCGGCTCTATGGTCCCCGCAGGCAACCCTCTAGGCCGGCGACCCTACGGTCTTCCCACCCCTGGCAGTGGGTTTTTGCCTTCCCCAGGATTCGAACTCTAGACCTCCAGGCTAAGTACTAAAGTTCCTGAATCCTGGTACCAATTGAGCTCTCAATTGGTACCAGGATTCAGGAACTTTAGTACTTAGCCTGGAGATCTAGAGTTCGAATCCTGGGGAAGGCAAAAACCCACTGCCAGGGGTGGGAAGACCGTAGGGTCGCCGGCCTAGAGAGTTGCCTGCGGGGACCATAGAGGCGGGGCCGCTACATAAAACAAAACTTTAATTTTATTAGCTTGGCCAGGATTCGATCCCCCAACCTCTGCATTGCATGACTAAAGCACTAACCAGCTGCTCTACATCAATTCTTTGTTTTTTAAGCCTGGGTTATTCGTCAAGAAGAAAGATGGATCCATGCGAATGTGCATAGATTATCGAGCCTTGAATAAGGTAACCATCAAGAACAAATATCCCTTGCCAAGGATAGATGATTTATTCGATCAGTTGAAGGGAGCCACGGTGTTCTCCAAAATAGATCTGCGATCAGGATTCATAAAGAACTAGAATTTAAGCCTGGGTCTAGGGTTCGAATCATGGGGAAGGCAAAAATCCACTGTCCAAGGGGTGGGAAGACCTAGCAAGGTAACGACACGGTCGACGGTCGACGACCCATAGAAAAATAAGGGGGTCGCCAAATGGGTCGCCAAATGGGTCGCCAAATGGGTCGGGTCGTTACAATAAAAAGCCGCCTTTTTATTGTAACGACCCGGCCCATCTACCGACCCATTTACCGATCCTCACGACCGTCGTACCGTCGTACCGTCGACCATCGACCGTACCATTACTCATACTAGGTCTTCCCACCCCTGGGTGTGGATTTTTGCCTTCCCAGGATTCGAACCCTAGACCCAGGCTTAAATCTAGTTCTTTATGAATCCTGAATATCAATTGAGCTTAATTGGTATTCAGGATTCATAAAGAACTAGATTTAAGCCTGAGTCTAGGGTTCGAATCCTGGGAAGGCAAAAATCAACACCCAGGGGTGGGAAGACCTAGTATGAGTAACGGCACGGTCGATGGTCGACAGTACGACGGTACGACGGTCGTGAGGACCGGTAAATGGGTCGGGTCGTTACACACGTCATCCTAGATGATGTAGGCACTTTGCCCAAGTTGCAACCCCAACTCAGATCACTCCATGTAAGCCCCCGGGCTAGCACACTCTGACTAAGAGCCCAAGCCAAACTCCCGACCTAAATTCATTAGCAAAGTCATTCATCCTAAGGATAGAGTTAACTCTAGCTCAACCCCTGAGCAATGACTCAACTCATTAAAGCTCGAACACCCGAGCTGTAGTTTAGCCCTTCTAGCTTGACACCCGAGATGGAAGGTCCTCGTGCAAGCAACCTAGTCACAAACCCCTGAGTTGTAGTTTCGCCCTTCTAGCTCAACCCCCGAGCTGGAAACTCCTCATACAAGCAGCCCTGTCACGAACCCTCGAGCTATAGTTCAACCCTTTTAACTCGACCCCCGATCTGGAAAGTTCTCGTGCAAGTAGCCCGGTCATGACTTGAATTCAGTAAGAAGTCCATGAGACCTCTCGCTCTCGGTAAAATAAGAATGGATCCAGAAAACGTGGACCAAAACAATAGACAAACGTGCCCCACGAAAAAACACCTGCATTAAAGCCTATTTTAATGCTCCATGATGACTCATGCCCGATGTTCCGGAAGGAGTCATCGGCGATGGCCAGTCACTGAGGCTCAACCCCTATGGAGATTACTACGTCGATGAGGAACTTGGGGGTCCTACGAAAGTAACACAAGCGTTAGGGGGACACGCCGGTAGGGGTCCGGTGGAGTCCACTCAGACGCTCAAGTTAGTAGGTTGTCCGAATTGGGGTGAGAAAGAAAGACAGTATGTAGAAACGGGAGATCGTAACCCCCTTACCGGAGGGGTTGAACTACCTTTTATCCTCGTGTCGGCAGACTGGTCATGCCCCCTTTATCGGTGCCATGACTCCGATATTTAAGTCATGCCCCCTGCTTTTGGTGATGCAGGGATATCCTTTGAAACCGTCGGCGCCGTTACCCTTCTTTCCCTCGTTGAGACATTTGGGGGGGTGCGTGGACTTTTTCTAGTCGGTATTCGAGGTCGGGTGTTGTGAGGATCCCGCCTCCCGAGATGAGCTCGGGGGTCTCTAGGTGCAATATCTCCCGAAGTACTCTTCGGGGCCCAACTTACCGGGGGGGCTCCCGAGGGGGACCCTCGGACTAACCTTCCCGAGTGCGCCCCTAAAAGGGGGTCCCGGGGCCCGAGAGGGGAGGTCATGTCGTGTCCCTAGCTTCTTCATCCCCCGTGCCGGCCCCAGGCTACCCAGCCCCATCACAAGTCCCTCCCCTCAAGTCTGATCGAAGGAAGTGTGGCTGACTGATCGGACTAGTGTCGGGATGAAGAAGTTGAACTCGCCTAGGTCTTTGCCTTCACGCCCGTCCTTGCCATAATCTTGTAAGTCTATTCGGATCGTATCTCCCTCGTCTAGCGTTCCTAGGAATCCTTTTTTTTTGCGTCCGGGCTTTTGGACATATTCCCCGAGTCTCTTGACCCGGACTACTTTTTTGAATGTGTCCCCTGACTCCTGCAATTTTTGTGGCATCTGAGGTGTCGTGGTTACCTAGCGCATGCTGCGGGGCCACGTGTCTTTTTCTTCCTCGCTTTGCGACGCACTGCGGATCATATGAAGCGATGACAATTGATAACTAGCCGATCCTCAGGACAGCCTGCGAATACCCTCACTATGCTGCCCTTCGATTGCCTCAGGGGAGTGTCGTTTCCCTATAAAAGTGGGTGTAACGGCGCCCTGTGGCAGCCTTACCCTAACTGTCGTCCCGAGTTTTCCTCCCTTACTTGCCCTTCTCACTATCGTTCTTCCGGCGAGAGTACCTTCTCCTTTGTTCTGCGCGCCTCTCCTTCCTCCCCCCGGGCCCCAATGGGAAAGATAAAGAAGTCTTCAAGCTCGGTTGAATGCTCATTGAGAGAATTGGGGTTTCATCCCGAGTGGTATGAGACTATTTCCTCCAAGGTGAAGTCAGACTCCCTCTAGGCTGCTTGTCGAAAATATGGCATTCCGACAGATTGGGAGGTAAGGGTCCCCACCGCAGATCAACTGCCGGCAACCACCGATGAGGATTTTTACACCTTCTTCCTAAGGCAAATGGAACTAGGTTTGCGCTTCCCTATCCCCTCTTACTTCATGAATGTTGCACATTACTTGACTCTTCATTGCAGCCTTGACCTGTTGCCTTCAAGCCTTCTTCTCTTTGGCTCTCGTCACTCGGATACATACAAGCCCGCGGCTTGTCTTCGTATCATCCTTCGCGTATGCCTCGAAGTACGCTTTTCTCGGCTCATCGTTGTTGCCTTATCCATGGTACCTCAGATGCACCATCCTTCACCATACTCGAAACCATCAACCTGAGTCTATGTGTATCCTGCATAACATGCACACTCAAATACACATATCAAATACATAGTCACACGGACCATTGATTACCTCAATAATCTTCCCCTATTTGATGTTTGGTAATATGTTTAAGTTAAGGAAAACATATAGCGAATACAAATGCTAATAAACTAGACCTACGTTGCCAAGGCTACACCTTGGACTTACACTGCTAATGCATATGACAACATACAATGCAAACGCAACCAATGCATGAAATCATATCACAAGGTTCCCCAACACCTAAACTCCCCATGAGTTAGGATTTTTACCGAAAGACTTTTTAAGAACCTATCCCAAGGCTCCCCCTACACTTGGACTTACCAAGGGCTTTTTAAGAACCTATCACAAAGCTCCCTCTCACCTAAGCTCCCCTTGAACTAGGATTTCTTACAAAGGTACATAAGGTTTTCCCAATTAAATCTTAATTCTCTCCATTTTCCATACATAAAAAAAACTCCAATAATATACCAATTATTAGATTCTTTAACCCCTAATGATCATAAACAGTGTGTATTAACCCTCATAAGATTATACACTTTTTTATAATTATTTGGACACATTTCAACTTGTTGAAAATATTTTCAGCATGTATCAGTTGACTACGACAGGTACCAGTCGACTGATCCTATCGAAACAAATTTTACAATAGCTTTCTCACTCTAGAAAGCACTGTTACTAGTCAACTACCCCTCTGCACCAGTCAACTAGCACCTTAAAATTGACATTTCAATATTTCTGAATCTAATTTCTGAAATGTGCCAATAATTTCATAATTCTCCAAAAATTTCTAAATTTTGTGGAAAGATTTAGATACATGTGTCTACTTGGGAAAAATACATTTAAAAATATACATATCTCGGATCCCATGATTGACACAAAATTCAAAACTAGCTAAATGGTTAGATTAAACCTTAACCTAAAATCCTAATTTTAGCTTCCTCTTGATATATCTGCCCATACCAAACCATAATGCATCCCTAACATTGGTTTATATGGCATCTATATATCAATAACCAAATTTACATATAATATGACCCCAATGTCATATTTCTTACATGAAACTCAAACCACATGTGTCAATCCCTTAAGTTTGAGACTCAAATTCGTCTTCAAACCCTTTGGCACATTTCATGGCCCATCTAGACTTCCAAGTAGTAACCACCTGAGATCCATTGATCATGAATCCCAAATTGGCTCTTTGAGCTCCCCCTTGAACTCTTAGCCTTAGCCACCTCCCTAGGTGACTCAACCACAAATGCTAGGCCACAATGGTCCACCTTCGGTTACTTTTGGCCTACAAATGTTACCATCTTAATCTTGGATACCTTGTCATTGATTAATGTCTTCTTCTTGCCCTTAAATGGCTTTCCCTTGTCATTTTTGGACTTTCCATCCATGCCATAGTTATATTCTACCCTAACATATATCTTTTCATTAGCCTTGGATGACTCTCCCTTGCCATTATCATTTGCCACCCTAGCATATGACTTTTCTTTAGCATTGGAGAACCTAGATCGGTATCCTAAACCTGATCTATTATTGATGGGTTTTTGGCTACCCAACATCATACCCAACCCTTTAGATCCAATAATGAATCTATCTAGGGTTTTCTCCAATTTATTAAGTTTTGCTCTCAAGACTTGATTTTCCCTCTCTAGGGTTCTAACCCTAAAGTCAACATGTCCACCTTGGATATTCCTAGACTTACCTATTTGTCTAGGGATATGTCTCCCTTCTTGGAATTTATGCCTTGATCCTTAGGTATAATGTATCTAGATTGATCATGAATGATTTTTCTAGGGTTTTGATATGTATTTATCCTATTCTTATCATGATATTTAAAATCAAAATTATGCATAGGTAAATAATTTACATTATTCCTAGCATGCATAGAGGAATTTAAATTTGATTTACATTTAAAGTTAAGGTGTACCTCCCTTACCCTTGTAGTTCCCCCTTGATGTAAGCTCTTCTTCTTCAAATTATTCTCCCATTTCTTCCAATGTCCTAGCTTCTTGAGCTCTCCTTTCTTTGGGCATTTGGTATGGTAGTGTCGTTGCTCACCACACGTGAAGTATCGAATGTACTTCTTATCCTTCTTTTTCCTATAACTCAAATTAGAATCTAAGGGAATTGAATTGAGTTTAGAAAATACCTCCTTCTCACCCAATAGACACCTACTCTTGTAGTCTCCCTTCTTATTACACTCGAAGCATATGATATGATCCTTTGACTTTACTTCGGTGGAGGTGCTAGGTAGGTTGACTTGTTCTTTAACTTTTGATGATGTGGATCGATCAACCACACTAATGAAGGTCATCTCTTCATTCTCGGATGTGGATGATTCTTCATCTCCTTGTGCCACTTCATTTGAGGAGGTGGATGATAATTCTTCTTCTTTGTCCTCCTCTTGAACCAATGAGCTCTTCTCCTTAGGCTCCTCCACTTCTTGTGTTGTATAGGATTTTCATGAAGAGCAATCATTTTGCTCCATAGCTCATGAGCACACTTGTGCTCACCTATACGACTCATCACATCATTAGACAAAATTAAACATTAATTAGGATTAAAATTACCTTCTTATTTACCTTTGATTGTGATTGTTCCTCCTCGATCCAATATCTTGGTCGGAGCTTCTTCCCTTTCTTATCTCTCGGAACTTCGAATGGTTCTTTGAGTGTCATCATCATCTCCCAATCCATGTTGAACCACGTCTTTACCCGTATTTCTCCAATAATCAAAATTGTCGCGATCATATGGAGGTGGGATCCGGATATCCCATCGTAGCGGACCTTCCGACTCCATCTTCTTCTTCTTCCTCTAGCGCCTTTCTCTTTTAGCGATTAGTCCAACAAGAGAGACCTTGCTCTGATACCACTTATAAGGGATCGGAGGATGGCTAGAGGGGGGTGAATAGCCGCTCACCCTCAATTCGTCGGTTCTCTTACTACAATATTAGTAGCGCAAGCAGAAATATAATTTAACTAAACTAACACAAGGAGAGACAAACTGTTTAACGTGGTTCGGAGATAAGGCTCCTACTCCACGGTTGTCCGTAAGGTGGACGATCTCAATCTATCGGTGGATGTCCCCAGAAAACCTCCGGCTAGCTCGTGTAGCTCATGGTGGGTGGAGAAACCTCGTCACAACCTCGCATAAGACCTCTAAGAGCTTAGACTACTAATTGGACTTTAACCAAGTCCAATTTTGTCAACTTTGCTCAAGCAAATCGAGTTCTCTTAAATAGAACTCGTTTGCTGATCCAGTCGTTACTAGTCGATTGGTGTCAGCACCAGTCGACTGCCAATTGTTGAATTCAAATGTTACGACTCAATATTCGAATTCAGCCGATACCAATCGACTGCACAGAAAAATCAGTCAACTAATCTTTCTGTGCCCTAAACAAGTCGACTGATCCCATACCAATCGATTGATAAAACCCTAAACCTAGGGTTTCGACCACGAGTGCATTCACTCAGCACTCGTTCTCGCCCGACCAACCTAGACTTAGCCTTCTAGTCTCCTCCATCAGTCTCGATCGCGTCCCTCGGATGCCTCTCTATCCTTCACATCTTCTCTTCTGGAGCTACCTTCAGCCTCGGTCCTTATTGTCGGGTCCACAGCCCCTCGTGACTTACTAGACTCTTCATTGCAGCCTTGACCTATTGCCTTCAAGCCTTCTTCACTTTGGCTCTCGTCCCTCGGATGCATACAAGCCCGAGGCTCGCCCTCAAGCCATCCTTTATGTATGGCTCGAAGTACGCTTCCCTTGGCTCATCGTTGTTGCATTGTCCACGGTCCCTCGGACGCACCATCCTTGATCGGACCCGAAATCATCAAGCTAAGTCTATGTGTATCCTGCAAAACCTACACACTCAAATACACATATCAAATATAAGGGCAAACATAACTTAAACCCTTTACCTAAACATCAAAAGACATTGTCACACGGACCATAGATTGTCTGAACACTCCTTTCCCATGTCATCTTTTTTGCTACATCTTTCACTCGACTTCTTGTGTTCCTAGGTTCCTGCACACTTAGATATAAGGCATCAAAACTTATAAGACCTAATTTAACTCGGTTGATCAATATCAAAACTAATCCGAGATACTTACACAAAGTGCCTAAAACTGTCCGTTGAGCTATATTTATAATTTGTTTTTGGTGGACCTTTTGGCACTAGCTTTCATGCAAAAAAGAAAAATCTAGCTCTAATTATCCTCCATCTTGCTCATGTACCAAAAGGAATACCAAACAACGTTGGAAGAAAATATCAAAGTTTCACCCTTAGAATTGAAGATCTCTTAGATTGCACTCTTCTTACCTAAGGTCATATCGACATCTATAAGGTGAAGTAGGATTGTTTCTTCTTTTGTACTTATTTTCTGACATTTTGAGGGAAATTGTTGAGGGGATCCAATTATATCCGTCACTTGAAGGTCTAAATAGGTTGCAGAAAGTGAGTGAGAATTTAGTGGATTGCTTAGGTAATGGGTATCTAGCCTAAGGGTTTGCTTGATCTAAGATAAAAAAAAAATATGATGAACCAGGTAATAGACAAACTTGGAGTGACATATCCGGTCCTATAAAAATTTTTCACCGACCGTCAGAGTAAATCGGGAAGCACTCGTGGTGGGCGATCTAGAAGTCCAAGGTCCCAGGGTTGCTTGATCTAAGATAGACTCTAGGTCAAGTGTTTGTTTGGCTTGAAAAATTAAACAAAGTTGAGGGTGTTTCACTAAGTGTTTCATTACTCGTCATTGTGCATTGTATCATAACCATTATAAGAGCATCCACAGTGGTAGGAGCTCCTCCGGAGCTCCTTCGTTGCCACATATACGCCACGTCAAAAGTAATAAACCTCATATATCTCTCCACTATCAATAAACCTCTCAACAACTCCTTCATGGGTCCCACACTTTTTCACTATATATTTTTTATCTATCTTCCATATTCTACAATATAGATAATTAAAATTTTATAAAATTTAAATTCATAAATTACTATAATTGAATAACATTAATAATTAAAAACATTACATAAATATTACAATGCATGAAATAAAAAATATTACGGTAAACACATCTACACTAGGCCACGTCTCTCTTTAATTTGTTCAATCATTTTCTCATGTATATAAAGTTGTCCTGGCGTCATCTCACTAGTATCCTTCATGAGAATTTCATAATCCTTATGAAAGATCTCGGCTTCTCGCATAGCCATTTTTTACATCTGATACGCTTTAATATCTTGCCATTCTTTGTCGATATTTTGTTCCATTGTATCACTTTCTCTGATTTTGGATTTGCCCTTCCTCTTTGCTGCCTTTTGCCCCATTGGACGAATACGGACCTCAGAATCATCCACATCAATGCTTGTATCTGGATTTGATGCTGAAGTGTTCTCCCCTGAATCGGATGTTCTTGCCTTCTTGTTGGAGTAACGATTAACTGATTGTGGAGAATATTTCTCATATTCTCTGAGAACCCTCCATACATGTATATACCTGAATTCTTTATTTTTGTTGTTGGCTTTCCACATATTCAGTGCATTCTCCAACACATTCTCATCACTCCAACCGCTTTGACGATGAGTATAAAAATTATTATAAATTGCAGAAAATTCATTTACCAGTGGCGCAAAATGATAGTAATGTGATTTTAGCCGCTGATGGCTTCTCGTCAGAGTTCCAGTAGGTCGATGCTTGTTATAGTAATCAGCTATACGTTTCCAAAAAGCTTGATCCTTCTGGTCATTACCAATAACTGCGTCGGTGCTGATAGTTGCCCATGACTTCGCAAGGATCACGTCTTCATCGACAGACCAAAATCTTCGTTTCGGATCATCCATCTCTTGTTCAACTTCACGCTCTTCTTGTGATGGGTGCAGGGGCAACTGAGTTGCTGGAACGGATGATGGCGTCAGAGATTCTTTGTCGCTGCTAGATAGGTCGATAGTAGCTCTTTTTGATTCATTCGAAAGCATGAATGATGGTTGAGAAGAAGAAAATGCATAAGGCAGAGAAGGTATCCCAAATTGATTGCCCATGGCTGACCAATCTTGGGGTGGATACATACCAAATGGAGTTGGGGCGACATTACTTGGATTCATCGAAAAATTTTGATAACTTTGGGAATTTGAGAAATGAGAAGGATATTGTGGAGCATGTAAAATGTTTTGAAAATTTGGAGGATATTGGGTGTGAGAGAAAAAATGAGGATACTGGACATTAGGAGGAATGCGAGTATTTTGAGAAGATTGATTTTCTTCCGTATTCGAAGAATTCAAAAGATTTGTAAACGACGTATTGAAATTTTCATCCATCTCGAATACAAACAGAGAATGAAAGATAACAAGAAGAAATTGAGATGAAGGGGAATGAGAAATTGAATGAAAGAATGGAAGAGTGAAATGTATATATAGAATTTTTAATAATTAAAAATTAAAGATTAACCGTTGGACAACGGTCAAATTAACCGTTGATACACAATGGCTAAATAAACATGATATATATTTTTTTTATTAAATATATAATAAAATTAATTCATTTTATTTAATTAAAAAATTAAAAAAAATAAAAAAAAATGACAAAGGAGCAGCTCCGCACTCCGCCTGTGCGGAGCTGCTCCGTTGTCAGGGATCAAGGAGCCCCCTCCCATTATGGGAGGGGGCTCCTTGACCATTGCCACCTGGCAGTGGGAGTTCCGAAGGAGCTCCCACTGTGGGTGCTCTAAGCTCACTTGATTATCTCATGTAAAGGAGTGAAATACTAAATTGGGAGTGAAGCACTAGACGCGTTATTAGTCAGGGCATAAGAGCGAGGTCTCCAAACTCGCTACATGATTTGTTAGATTTTTTTATATTTATTTATTTCTACTTATCATTTGATTCAAATGATCACATAGTGTATTTTCTATCTAAAATTTATATGTAAAATTTCTTACTGTAAGAAATTAAAAAAATATATATCATTGCAAGAAATTTATATCTAAAAGTTAGATATAATGTTACACACATTGAAAAGAAGAATACAAAATAACTTATACATTATGTGAATGGCTTTCCTAAAATCCTTATTCTATGTTATATGTCTACCTAAAGAGCAAAACTATATCTTTACATGTCTATGTACATTAATCCACTAAAATGATCAAATCACTATACAAACTTATAATTTTCTGGTCAAAATTAATTTTATATCCCACGAAATGATGTGATGCCCTCAAACCATAATTAAAATTATAAATTAAAATAAAATGATTGAAGATAAAATGTTAGTGCCAATAGAAGAGATTACCTTAATATATATTAATTAAATTTCCAGCTGCAAATAAAAATATTATTTCTACATATTTAAGGTGAAAGAAATGGTAACCATAAAAATAATTTATTAGTGACCCAAAATAATAACTCATAAGGAAAAGCTTGTAGTTTCATGGTGTGCTAGTGATTATAATAATAATATATAAAACATGGCAAATGATGATTTGATGCACAATAAATTATATTATTAATACTTTATTAATTAATTAAATCATTCATACATACATAAAAGTGATCGCATATAGAACATAGATGCATCCGTTTGATAAAACTTAGAATAATTATGGTTTACTTTACAGTTGTTACATTGAAAAAGGATTTGTGATGCTGCTTAATGAAAACAAAAAAGCTGATTCAGCTCGAATTTTAATACATAAATTATAGACTCAATTTCTTTTTGTGTATTTTTTGATTCACTATCTATATATTTATCTATCTAATTTGTGAGAGAGGATAAATATGTTTATTGAAGTATTTCATTTGAAACAAATTAAATGATATATATATATATATAGTACACTGATTTGGTAAACAAACCAAAATGATTAAAATTTTCTTAATTTCTATTACTTATTCAATCTTCTTAAAATATATACTAATGATAAGAATCTCATATTTAATTGTCTTAAAAATTTGGATTTAGTTTGGCTCTTTCTTAAACTTTTAAAATTAGTGGGGTAAACAAAATCATTAATCTATCCTATTACCTTAGTCCATCAAACAATAGAAAGAAAGATATATAGCTGCCTATAGAATAATCTCAAACTGTAAAAATATTGTTAAATATTGAAATATTAAAACCTATGCAAAGAGAAGTAGGAAAGATGGTTCACTAATTAAAATATTAAGCTAAAATTATGACAAGTTATGATATTCTTTCAACAAAAGAAGGGATAATTTTACTATCAAGCACTTAAAGTGCCTATTAATTAGGAGGACAACAACTACATCAAACCTTGTAGAATAATGAAAATGAATAATAAAGTATATATTATAATATGGAAGAGGCAATCATGCAGCTAGATAATAGATAATAATCCAACCCTAGCCTCTAGCTAGTTAAGTTCTCATGGCTATGGGAAATGACCAACCAAAACGCATAGGAACATACACCAAGGAGAGTAGCTTATTGTTTAAGCCAACTGGCATCAAACAATACAGTGATGATAATTATATTGTCAATCTTTTTTTTTTTGCACATTTATAGTTTAATCAACAGAAATTAATGTGCTTGAGTTGAGCATACCACAACTTTAAATGCCTGATTACTAATATTTTATGTACTACAACGCCATTGATTGTTTTGCCCTAATAATATAAATT
The DNA here is from genome assembly GCA_024364735.1 of Boesenbergia rotunda. NCBI lineage: Eukaryota > Viridiplantae > Streptophyta > Magnoliopsida > Zingiberales > Zingiberaceae > Boesenbergia > Boesenbergia rotunda. The sequence goes on from JAGFNQ010004470.1 coordinate 271,649, forward strand.
TTAACCTAAAGAATAAAGATCTTGCGCAGATTCTCACCAAATCTAAACAAATATAGAGACAAGCTGAAGTTCGCCGGACTTCTTAATTTAGTTTGTGTTTTTTTATTACCTTGAAATTATATAGACAGGCCCGGCGGCTAGGCTAGAATGATGGAGGCCGCGGATGAGGCCATGCTAGGGCGTCGTGGCCGTTTAAATACGGAGGCAAGGTGTACATGCTCAAGAGAGATGGATCTGGGGGCAATCCTCCGCCGCCGCCGACGCCGACGCCGACGCCTGCAGTGAGCAACGGGCCGGCGCTTCCACTGTTGGAGGGGCCGTCGTCCTCATCGTCCAGTGGTAACCTCTCGTAGGTGGCGTTGGAGAACGTGGCCGCGACCACCATGACGGGAGATACAGCGACGAGGGCGCCCACGACGCTGCCACCGACGACCTGCCCCTGCCCGCCGGCCAGGTACACGATGAGGCCGGTGGAGCCCAGCGGGGCCGGCCCGGGCAGGAACGTGCCGGCGAGCGACAGGATCTCGAAGCGGCCCTGCAGGGAGACGACGGCGGCTCCGGGGGCGGAGGGCTGGCGGAGGGTGACGTTGGCGACGGTTCCGGCGCCGCTGAGGACGCTGATGCCGCACTGGCGGCGGCGCGCGAACTGGGCGATGCACTCCGCCACGTCGGCGCCGGGGGCGACCTCCATCACGTGGCTGCGGAGCGCGTTGGGGCTGTCTCGGGTGATGAAGATAGGCGGCTTGGGCTTGTTCTTGGACCCCGGGGGGCGGCCACGGGGGCGACGAGGCCCGACCTCCACCGCGCCCTCTCTGAGATCGGCGTCGACCTCATCAGACTCCTTGGAAGGCAGCACGTCGTCGTCGTCCGCGTCTCCATCGTCGTCGTCGACCTTCCTGGGACGACTGGCGGCCGCCGAGGATGCCACAGCGAGTTCGCCCGGCCTCGGAAGGCTCAGTTGACCCGTCCACCATGGATTAGCCAGCTTGTATATCAATTATCTCTCTCTCTCTCTTCTACTCTTGATTAGTTACTAACCATAACTATTACTTCTTCTTGGAGATCGATGGAGGAAGAAATAAGTTTGGAAGATGTGATCATGGAGGAAGATGTTAATAATTAGGAAGGCAAGTGTTTTGTCCTTTGCATTCTTAAGTCTACACCGAAGGAAGGAGGAATAATAAGACAAGTGGGAATAAATAAATAAATAAAACGTGGGTACTTCATTGGCATGGCCTTCACTATGCATGTCGAGGAGAGAAGGTAAACAATGCTATTGGTGATTGAAGAGGAATATGCTGATCTTGCGAGGGAGGTGCATTGGATTGGCTCTACGGCCATCGCCATGAGGCGTGGAAGCTGAGATCATAATCCGAAACGCAGAGCCAAAGGTTAACAGTCCCTTTAAAATAGTCGATTACTGAGCATCTTTTGCAGGGTCAAGATGTGTAGATTAGGGTTTGTTTATTCATAGATTAGGTGGCCGGATTCCCGAGGGTAGCCTGGAAGGGAAGGTGTGACAGTGATAATCCATCCGTATCATCATATCAGGCACTATGCATGCATGGCCCTTTCCCAACTTTCTGTTCTTTGTACAGTCAATCTGACCTCTTTCTCATTGCACCGTAAATGTTATAGGGTTAGGTAAATTGGTTTGGCGGTACATATTTACGGTGCGTCTCTGCTGTACGTTTCATGCGCGCCTAACAGAAGGCGTCCTTCCGAGTTCCTGCAATGATAGACATGAGAGGCATCTTCCATTTCGATTTTTTTTTTAATTTATATCAAAAATTAATATTTCCTCGAATATAAATTATACCCCTAGGGTGCGTTTAATTCAAGTATAAATTATACCCTTAGGGTACGTTTAATTCAAGTCATCATATATAACCTTAATTATATAATTATTAAGTAATCACATAACTAAGATAATAGGGAATGAAACATAACCTGAAATTGTTTAGTTCAATTTAGATAATCAAATAAAATCTTGTTTATTTGGAGGTAATAGTCTATAACATAATATAATATTTTACCATATTATCCTTTTGAATTTATTTAAAAAATTTTATTAAAATATTAAATTAAAAAAATATTCGTCGGCAACATCTACGTCGGCGTCGACCATCGATGTTCGTGTAGGCAGTCGATGTCCAACACCGGCGGTCGACTGTCAGCGCCGAACGTCGGGGATCGGCGTAGATCGCCGGTGGCTGCCGGTCGGCTGTCAACGTCGACCGCCAACAATCGGTACCGACCGTCGACCATCAGCAGTGGTCGCCGATCGTCGGTCGCCGGTCGCCGGCGGTGGTCCCCGGTGGTGGTCGCTAGTCGTTGGCCACCAACGGTGGTCGCCGGTCGCCGGCTGCGCGGCGGTGGTCGTCGGCCGTCATTGTCGGTCGTCGGTCGCGAATAATACTTTCGGAAGTTAATAAACTGTAATGGTTATTTTTTTCTTAAATGTAAATATTGGAGGATAATTTTGGAAAAATAAGTTTTATAATTCCGGAATCAAGAAAGGTTTTTCGATTCCGGATTGCATAACCTTTTTGCCGACATGTCGGGCATCGATCATTATTTGGGAATCATTAATTATTTAAACCAAACAAAATTTTTGTTGATAATCTTGGATGGATAACCAAGGTTATCAAAGATAACCCCCAACCAAATACACAGAATTTATTTTTCCAATTGAATTATAGTATTTAAGTTTTAAAAAAAAATTGTCCCTGGGTTTAGGCATCTCAATTGGATTATAGTGTTCAAGTTAAAAAAAATTAAAAAAAATAAGATTTTTACTTCTAGGATTTAAACATCCCAATTTGGTTATAAAGCTATATTTGGGTTTAGGCATCTCAATTGGATTATAGTGTTCAAGTTAAAAAATTTTAAAAAAAATAAGAATTTTACTTGGATTTAAACATCCCAATTGGGTTATAAAGCTAAAAAAATATTAAAAAATAAGTTTTTACCCATAAATCATCCCAATTGGATTAAAAACATAAAAATGAAAAATGAAAAAAAAATATTTGAGGTAATATTATTTTTTAAAAAAGAAAAAAAATAAAAAATTGATGGAGGCGCCTCCTAGAAATGGGAGATGCCTCAATCACAATTTTTTTTTTAAAAAAAAGGTTACATGGGAGGTAACTCAAGTCCTATGGCGTACAGATGGAGGCTCGTAGGAGACCACTCATATATATATATATATATATACATATATATATATATTTATATATATATATATTTGTTGAAAATTGATGACAAAGATCTATTAGTGTAAGATATCAACTGTATTAACTCAAAAAGTAACAAAAGCGCCCTGCTGAATTATCAAAGGGTGTGTTTCTTTAATTTTTTTTATTAAAAACATCTCATTCTACCAATAATTCATATATAATTATTCTATTGTCTTCTAGTATAATATTTTCATAATTAGCTTCGGCCTAGTATAATATTTTCATAATTAGCTTCGGCCTGTATTTTTCATTTAAATCTTAAGTTAAGGTGCATTGTAACAACTACTTTAACATGTTCAAAAATATTCACATTATAACTGCTATAGTTTCATAACTAGTATTGCAATATGGATTCAATTTGAACATTCACATTATAACTGCTATAGTTTCATAACTAGTATTACAATATGGATTCAATTTTATTCATCTACCGTTCATATTGCAGCAGCTGTGAAACCGTATCTGTTATAATTTGTGTAGCACTTACAATTTTGTATTGTTACAATGCATCTTTGATTTCAAGATTTCGATGAAAATTATATACAAGAGATAATAATGAAAATACTACATTGGAAGATAGTTGGGTAATAATACATGAGTTATTGTTGGAGTAGGAGACTCTTTTGATTAAAAAAAAATTCAAGCAGGACATCCCTGAGATGATTTGGGAAAAAGTGGAGCAGCTTCTGATTTTTGTCTAATTGGTTTTACAAAAATATTGGTAAATGTTTTTTTTCCAAAATCAATGTCACAATTAAAAAATGTTTTTGCATTATTAATTTAAAAAGAAACAATTTAGCAATGATTCATGCCATAATTCAGTTTAAAAGATTGACATGGAATCCACTCATTCCACTATTGTTTGATGGATGGATGACATATAGATGGTGTCAACAATAAACAATAAAAAAACTAGAATGAACAAAAGGAAGAAGATGAATGCGAGAAAGAACTAACTTTAGTTGTTGTATTATAATTGCCAAATGTGTTGTTTTTACATACAAGATGGTACACCTAATATAACATCTAATAAATAAATGATATGGCCCCCGCGGACATGGTATAATTGGTAATGACTCATTTAGATGATCCCTCACTTTCCAGATTTGATTCTTTCCTGGTAGAGCGCGCAGTATGCTGACGGAAGAAATCGTCACAGGCTGCTACGTGATCGGGCCATCAGGTATCGATATCATCAGTGGTGAAGTCGTCACGTGTCTCAGTCCCGTAATTTATCCTCGTTGACCGGTGGGGACTCTCGTTGAAGGCTGTGATGTAGAACCGATCCGCCAAACGGATTAGTCGGACGTAAATCTGGATATCCCTTATAAATTAAATAATAATAATAAATAAATGATATGTCATAGTATAATCCACTATCTTTGAAAATAATTATTTTATAAAATAAGATAAGATAGTGTATAATAAACTCTTCTGATAGGAACTTAGTACATGAGCTTTCTTTTTTAGTATAGTCCGCTACCTATTATAATTGATCGAAAGAAATTTTTATGTAATTCCTAATTAAATTGATTCTATATTGATTCCTAATTTTAAATGTATTATAATTGATGAGTTTTGCTATCCTACGGACCGCGCAGTGCGGACCCGTGCGAACCACAGCGCTAGACTGATCAGGCAACTACCTGATCGGTCACGCAGGGTATTGTGTCTATGGTAGCCGATCGTCGATCGGACACCATCGGCCGCTCGAACAAAACTATAACCCTAGGGGGTGCGGTAAACCCTAGGGGTAACGGTGAACCCGTCAGCGCAGTGAACCTGTCGGCATTGGGTAATGGTTGATCGGTCACGATGACCGATCAGGCAGGTTCCTGATCGGTCAACCTGACCGATCAGGGCACGCGATCTGCACGCGGTACACAGGAAGCGGTCTACAGAAGTGCAAATTCATATAATTGATAACCTAAGTATGGATAATAATAGAGGAAGAATTATAACTTAATTGCTAACCTAAATGTCTCATCAAAATTTATACCTATTTATTAACAAAATCTCTTTACCATTAATGTCTAGGTTTATAACATTCAAGGGAATCATTAGTTCAATAGTTTATTTAAAAAGCATTTTTATAGAATATTTAGTTGTGAACCCAAATTCCAAGTTCTATTACAAAAAAGAATATAAATTTCATAATCATTTCGGCAATTTATCAAAAGGTGTACATAAGAATTGATATTTATCAAAAGACATATCATGGTTTCATTATTACCAAAGGGCGCACATATTTTAGTAAACTTCCTCTTATACCTTTACCGTCAAGTACTGCATGTATTACTCTTTCTCTTTCTCTTTCTAAGTAACGAATTCCGAGACGGACCATAAAGAGATGTTCCTTTATATTTTGATTTTTATATTATGGAACCTTTCTCAAAATAAAAAAAATATTTAAATTAATTAAAATATTTTTATTAAATTAAAACTAAAAGAACATATCAGACTCACATTGGGCCTGAAATGGAAACATTTCAGGCCCAACGTGCCCAATATTAAGGGTCTTTTCTCGATTCTTTGTTATTACATTTTAACCCCTTGAAGAAGTTCAAATAAACAATGGATAGCAAATTTGAACTCCTTGTAACCTCAGAAATCCACGGGAACTGAAATTTTTACAATCGGAGCTCTCTAAGTCAATCAGTGAGTTTTGACCAAAACTCACTAATTGACCTAGAGAGCTCCGATTGTAAAAATTTCAGTTCCCATAGATTTCTGAGGTTACAAGGAGTTCAAATTTGCTATCCATTGTTTATTTGGACTTCTTCAATGTGTTAAAATGTAATAACAAAGAATCGAGAAAAGACCCTTAATATTGGGCACGTTGGGCCTAAAATGTTTCCATTTCAGGCCCAACGTGGGCCTGAAATATTTCCATTTCAGGCCCAATCAGTGAGTTTTGGTCAAAACCCACTAATTGACCTAGAGAGCTCCGATTGTAAAAATTTTAGTTCCCGTGGATTTTTGAGGTTACAAAGAGTTCAAATTTGCTATCCATTGTTTATTTGAACATCTTCAAGGTGTTAAAATGTAATAACAAAGAATCGAGAAAAGACCTTTAATATTGGCACATTGGGCCTGAAATAGGCACATTGGGCCTGAAATGAAAACATTTCAGGTCCACATTGGGCATGAAATGGAACCATTTCAGGCACAATGACCATAAAAGGTCTGATATGTGATTTCTTCTCGGTTCTTCATTATTACATTTTAACACCTCGGAGAAGTCCAAATAAACAATGGATAGCAAATTTGAACTCCTTGTAACCTCAGAAATCCACAGGAACTGAAATTTTTACAATCGGAGCTCTCTAGGTCAATCAGTGGGTTTTAACACATTAGGCCTTTTAGGGTCATTGGGCCTGAAATGGTTCCATTTCAGGCCCAACGTGCCCATTTTAGACTCAACGTGCCCAATATTAAAGGTCTTTTCTCAGTTCTTTATTATTACATTTTAACACCTCGTAGAAGTCCAAATAAACAATGGATAGTAAATTTGAACTCCTTGTAACCTCAGAAATCCACGGGAACTGAATTTTTACAATCAGAGCTCTCTATGTCAATCAGTGGGTTTTAACCAAAACTCACTGATTGACCTAGAGAGCTCCGATTGTAAAAATTTCAGTTCCCGTGGATTTCTGAGGTTACAAGGAGTTCAAATTTGCTATCCATTATTTATTTGGACTTTTCTGAGGTGTTAAAATATAATAATGAAGAACCGAAAAGAAATCACACATTAGGCCTTTTATGGTCAAAACCCACTGATTGACCTAGAGAGCTCCGATTGTAAAAATTTCAGTTCCCATGGATTTCTGAGGTTACAAGGAGTTCAAATTTGCTATCCATTGTTTATTTGGACTTCTCCGAGGTGTTAAAAAATAATAATGAAGAACCGAGAAGAAATCACACATTAGGCCTTTTATGGTCAAAACCCACTGATTGACCTAGAGAGCTCCGATTGTAAAAATTTCAGTTCCCGTGGATTTATGAGGTTACAAGGAGTTCAAATTTGCTATCCATTGTTTATTTGGACTTCTCCGAGGTGTTAAAATATAATAATGAAAACCCGAGAAGAAATCACACATTAGACCTTTTAGGGTCTTTGTGTTGGGACCGGGTGCATGTTGACATGGATATGGGTTCGTAATTTTAAAATTTAATTACGTGCAGCGGAAGGTTTAGCATAAATAATTTCTTAAATTATTTTAACCACGTATCTAGCATGTAACCTTAAGTTGTGGAGACATGATCATACATTTAAAATTTTTGCAGAAAGTAAACTAATTTACTTAATACCTCGTGTAACTCGTAGAAAGGGACGAGATCCAACCGTAGCGTCCCTTGGAAGCTCCGCCTCTATTCACGTCCACGCCGAGTTCTCTTCGGGATGACTTCGCAAAGCCACGAGTTTCGTGCCGACAAGAACTACTAGATTCTCCAAAGGCACGACAAGAATATCAAGAGAGAGAGAGATGGAAACTAACCACCAAGTAACGGAATCAAGATTCCAAGGAAGGAAGGAGTTGCGACCCGCTTCTTCTTCTTCTTCGACACCTTCTTGGTGGATGTGGCTCACGGCAACTAGAAGGGGCACCGGCCCTAGAGGAGGGAGAGGGCGCCGGCCCTAGAGGAGGTAGAGGGCGCCGGCCCTAGAGGAGGTAGAGGGAGAGAAGGAGAGAGAGAGGGCTTGCTTCTTAATCTCTTGATTGGAATTCAAGCCTTGCCTTGGTTCCTTTATATAGTAGTCTCTCCATCGCCAATTCTCCCTTCTAACGGAATAAATTTTCATAAGAAATTTATCTTATAAATTTTCCTATGAATTATTCCGTTATGCCAAGTTTTATTATAACTAAGTTTATAATAAAAACAAACACATCTCCCCTTTTATTATGGAATAAATTTTCACAAGAAATTTATTATATAAATTTTTCTTATCATGGAAAAATCAATTCCTAATTGATTTTATAAAATAAAATAAATCAATCCAAGGTTTATTTTATTTTCCATGAAAATTAATCTCTTTATATAAATTTCTTTAAATAAATTTCTTTATCCATAATTTTATAAAAGAAATCACATTTGATTTATTTTATAATTTAAACCAAATAATTTGGTTTCCCTCCTCATTGTGGCCGGCCAAACCAAAGAGGGTGGGGACCCTCTTTGGCCGGCCAAAACAAGCCGTCTCCTTGCGAATTAAACTCATTTAATTCGTCCAATAAGCCTTCAAAAGACTTAGCCATTTTAAGCTTCCGGTACGCCTCTGATAAATTCATATTCGACTTATTTCTCTTGATCGGAAAATTCAATTTTCAACTCGTTTTAAATCCCTCAAATTACTCGTAGTGCGTGTGACTAAATAGACTTTCGATTTATGTTGGTCGTCTATAATTAACCAATTATAGAACGATCATGAGTGGCACCTAGTAGTACATCATGATCCCCAATTAATCGAAAGATCAACGGTTGACCTCAGAAATAATTCTGAAACCCTTCAACAGCTTTAATGAATCGTGTCTCATTCCCTCACCATCTTATACCCACTTGGTTCAGGACACGGTCTATGTGTGTCAGTCCCCACTAGGCTGACTACGTCACACCTAGCCCAAGTAATGTCTTTCTCGTCCAACGGATTCTAATTACTCTCATGTATCTGAGATATTCATACTCAGATCATGTGATGCTCTGGCCAGAGGCTTCGAGTAATAATCCGACGATAGGCCTTGGGTATACATCTCCTCGCAAGGAGTGGTGAATCCTTTGTAGGCTGTTCAAACATCTTCGGGCACTTCGGCTTATACCCATGTAGCGGCCCCGCCTCTATGGTCCCCGCAGGCAACCCTCTAGGCCGGCGACCCTACGGTCTTCCCACCCCTGGCAGTGGGTTTTTGCCTTCCCCAGGATTCGAACCCTTGTACTTGTCCTGGAGGTCAAGGGTTCGAATCCTGGGGAAGGCAAAAACCCACTGCCAGGGGTGGGAAGACCGTAGGGTCGCCGGCCTAGAGGGTTGCCTGCGGGGACCATAGAGGCGGGGCCGCTACATAAAAAGGCGTCTTTTTATGTAACGACCCCGCCTCTATGGTCCCTGCAGGCAACCCTCTAGGCCGGCGACCCTACGGTCTTCCCACCCCTGGCAATGGATTTTTGCCTTCCCCAGGATTCTAACTCTAGACCTCCAGGCTAAGTACTAAAGTTCCTGAATTCTGGTACCAAGTGAGCTGCAGCTCACTTGGTACCAGAATTCAGGAACTTTAGTACTTAGCCTGGAGGTCTAGAGTTCGAATCCTGGGGAAGGCAAAAATCCACTGCCAGGGGTGGGAAGACCGTAGGGTCGCCGGCCTAGAGGGTTGCCTGCGGGGACCATAGAGGCGGGGCCGCTACATAAAATAAATTGTCACGCCCCGAGAAGCCGCTCGTCCGATACCGACCGGACAGCTACTCCCTCGTCTCGGCGGACAATCCAAAAACCTAACCACCACAACTACCTCAGCCTGCTTGTACCGCAGCCTATAGGGCTGAAACAAGCGACTGTAATAAGATAAAACAAAAACGACGACAAGGCTGCGTACCGGTACGACTTACGACAAAACCAAAACAGAATCGAAACCTCCATGGCACACAAAAGTACAACTATACTGCCGTAACAATACACGACACAAAAGAGTATAACATACCAACAGCGGAAATGAAAAGAAATACAATGAATAAAAGAAAAGGGTACCAACATGTACCACAACCAAAAGACACGCAGAAATCGTCTCGGAGACACATGAACTGGGACAGGCTGCTGAACCATCCAGATGATCATCCTGATAAGAGAAAAACATAGCCAACGGGGTGAGTCCTAAGAACTCAGCGAATACCGTCTAATGTGCATAGGAAGAAATAATAGCAGTAAGTCACCGTCAATCTATCTATCACAATACTGAAGATAACTGCAGTAAATAGAAATGCAGAACTGAACCATAAGCAGTAAAGGGACTACATACCTACCTGCGTCGATCCTAAACCCGGTAGTATGCATGACATCCAGGTGCAACAATCAAGTGCAACAATCACAATCATATGCATCAATGCACAGTATGCTCATGATGCAGCATGGGTCACCCCTGACGCCTCGGTCAATAATGCACACGCGGGACCATATGGGTAGGGCTGTGACCTGGTCTTCCCTGCACGAACAGACGGTCGATAATGCACACGCGAGACCGAATGGGTAGGGTCGGAGTTCATAAACGTACCCCACCATCGGGTGAAGTAACGCTCTAAACGTCCCTTGCTATCATCGGATAGGTAGGACGAGTAGCAAGTACGACGACCCATCTCAACCTCCAGGGAGTCAAAGGTCGTCCCCTATGCTACGTGCAATAATGATGCATGTCGCCATCCCATGCATCAACCACTATCTATCCCTGCTGTCACCTACATGATATGCAGTAGTCCAGATAATCGGTATGCACCAATACCTAAATCCTAGCGTAAGGTATAAGGTAACCTGTGCATCATCAATCCATACAGAAACAGTAAGCAGTAAAGCTAACGGAATACAACTACTGAAACAAGCGCACAGAGTTACAGATATCAGATATCCCTACTGCTAACTATGTCTAACTATGCATAAAAGAGGTACCCGCCTCGATATCAGGGAGTCCGAGTGACGAGAACCCTCTGTCCAAAATAGAATCCCTGTCGTGTGAACCAAATCAATGCCCTGCATCAAAATATTACTTAGTTAATTATACAATTAATTAACTAAGTCACACACTAATTATACGTGACACTAATTCTGTTTAACTATCCCTCAACCCATGAAACCCTAGGTAATAAAAATACCCATGGTTACTAATCTAACCCTACCGTGAGAACTGAACAGAATCCACACAACCATACACAGCACTGATTAGTTCCCCTACAATTCGTATCAACAGGAATGGAAACGCAATCCAAACGAAAGACTACAGATGAACTGAATTCACCAAAATCCAATAGTAGATCAAGAACAATCAACAGATCAGAAGAACAATCGAGATACAAACCCCCTGCTCAGAAATTGATCTACCGCAATCAACCAAACTCCCACTCAAAACAGAACTATAATTCCAAGCAAATCCAATAAATCTATATACAAGTAAATCCATCGACCAACTTAGACTTCTCAAGCGCAACTGGCATATCCCAATAACACACGCCAAATCAAAAACTACATATCCATTCAGAATTGGCTTCAACACCAGATACACCATCCAAAGCTCGCAGTGGAGAAGGAACATCCGAAGCACAAGAACAGAATCAATCCCGATCCAAGATTCATAATCGAAATCCAAAATCACGATCGATCAGTATGGTGATATCAAGAACCCAATATCAAGATCGAATTATGATTAGAGATCGAAAAATCCAAGTCCAGCAAGCATCCGAAATCATCCAAACCAGACCATACTAAAACCTTACCTTAGGGAACTCCTTAACTCCATGATCAGTGAGATCCAATCCCCCCAGGCCCCCTTGTGCTCCTCTGCTCAGATCTTCAAGAAGAAGAAGTCGCCCGTGCCCTAGATCGGCGATGGGGCTGGATCGCGCAGTGTCACAGGAAAAGAGGCAGACGCACCGCTGCCTTGAGTCGGCTTGGCTGGAGCAGGAAGATCCCGACGCCAGCGAGTATAGAGACGGCGGAGGCGCTCCGGAATCGCGATCGGGCACAGGACTACGGCGGCGAGGAAGAGATAAGAGAGGGATAGGGTTTTCGATCGGCTTCTGTGACAATGAGGGGAAAAATTAATATACTAATGGTCATTTTGCACTTAACCACTCCACTTTCGATCATTCTCCCAGATGTCTTTAAATTTCAGAACCTTTTGCATTTTGGTCCCTCATAATTTTCTGTATTTCTACATTCTCCCCCACTAACAAAAATTTGGTCCCCAAATTTCGTTGTCACATGTGCTAGGTACGATCTACCAGTACAAAATCCTGAATCACTCACCCGTACCTCAATCCAATAAGTGGGGATAGCGAGCTCTGATGGTATCCTCGAGCTCCTAGATCGTCTCAGCATCTGAATGGTGCTGTCATCCGACTTTAACCAGTCGGATTGCCTTGTTCCGTAATCGACGCTCCTGGAAACCCAAAATCCATACAGATACCTCCTCATAAGTAGTGTCAGACTCGAGCGGAACGGACACCTCGGATAATATGAGTGTGGAATCTGGCACATAACCTCTCAGCCTGGATACATGCATCACGTCGTGGACGCCGGTTAAAGACAATAGAAGTGCTAAACGATAAGCTACAGCTCCAATCCTTTCCAGAATCTGGAACAGACCAATATACCGTGGAGCTAGCTTACGTCTGAGACAAAGACGTTTCACCCCTTTCGTGGGTGAAACTCGAAGGAAAACATGATCACCCCTTTCTGGCGATCCCGCGTGCTAAAAATCTCCATCTGACAGTCCGTACTAACTCTGCCTCGTGCTGAACTCTCCGGGGTCCCAGCAGTTGAGTCTCACTGACCTCATCCCCGAGGGTGGGTGTCCTGCACGCCCTACCGTACAACGCTTCAAACGGTGCCATCTGTATCGCCGAATGAAAGCCGTTGTTGTAGGCGAACTCCACCAAGTGCAGATGGTCCTCTCAACTGCCCCCAAAGTCCATCACACACGAGCGCAGCAAGCCCTCTAGAACCTAAACGGTATGCTCGGACTGCCGTCTGTCAATAGACGAACAACTAAACCGAATCACAGCTATGCGCCTGTAGCTCGTAGGAAACTCCTACCGGATTCCAGAGAAATCCCTAAAATCTAGTAGTCTTCCTATCGTATATCTCTACCAAGTGATCCATCGAGTCCATCCTACGAATCGAAGGAAAATGCATAGATTTGGTTAATCGTTCAATGATCACCCAAATCGACTCGTGTTGCCTTTATAAACCCACGTATTAGGCTTTCTCTCGTAGGGAATTTTTTTCGAGAGTAAGACCGCTAGTCTCTGACGCTCCCTGTGGGTTATGAGCCCACCACGCTACCACTGCGTCAATCGACGTATCAATCGTCTGAATATGAAGACTCTCAATGTCCTTTTCCATGTCGTTCCGCTAACAGAAACGTTTCGAATCCCTGTACACTCGGGTACATCCTGAGGATATCGTAAAACTAGGTCAATGCGCCACCTAAGTCAATTTTCCGACAAGGTCCTTAATACCCATTCCCATTTCCAATCATAAATTGGAAACATCTAATATAACCCAGTGGATCCCTAAGGTTCAACCTTCATCAACTGACATACCAAATATCTATCTAACTACCAACTAACCTACCAAACCTCTAAGCACAATATTCGCGATATCCTTCCCCAACATCCAGCCACCAACAAAAACGCCCCAAGTCTCTGTATCTATGGTATTACCTGCAAAACACACAAACCGAGGACGGTGAGCCTCACTTGCCTCTCAGGTGAGATAATCAAGGAAGCTCCTCCGCAAATAGGTCAGAAAATCTTCAAACCATAGAAAACGCTAGATCACTTATTCGGACATGCGTCGAAAATTCTCAAACTACGAAAACGTCCGAGAGCTAAGGCTGCAATTGTCATCAGTATGGCCTAGTGACAATAGGAAACCCTAATATCCACGTGTTAGAGCCGCTAGCCCGGAGACGAGGAGATAACTGCAACCTCGTCATCTCTAGTGCCAATGAACCATCACATGGACTGGTTTGGTGGTCAAATCGTAACCACCCTTGCTTGATAACCAACGGTCTACCCCTCGAAGCTCGTCCTCGATAACCTCCACCGATTACGGTCGAATTTCTTAGGTGTTATGCAGCTAACACCAAATTCACCGCACCATATCCATTCCTAATTCTCGATGTATCATCGAGAATATTTAACAAGTACGACCTGTCTATGAGTCATGATACCTCATAACTAGAACAGTGTCAGATCAGTCGACTAACCGTCGTCTCGTAACCCAATATACTCCAACTCCGCTCCAAAAGGCGATAGAGACACACCATCTTTTAGGAGTATCCCAAAGTAATCGAAAAGTAATTATTTGTTTCCTAAGTACCGTCCTTAGTGTCTTCACATAAAGGTAACTCAGTCTCGTAAGTGATTTGCATCGCTGCACAAACCAGAAGTCCAAAGGTACCTTCTTGGTTATCCAAACCAAGTACGAGCAATAATCCCGCAAGTGTCAAGCAACTAGCTCTACACTCCTCCGGATCGGTACAGGTCACATTTGACTGTACTATTTAGGTTGTCTAACCAAGTATAATGAATCCGAGGTCAAAAGTCTCACAGACCAGGATACATCTATCCTCTATCCACCGAAATGATAAACAATGAATATCATCTCTGCTGCATCCAGCAGGTCATGTCCTCCAAACATGCCATCTAGGAAATCTGTACGGAAATAAATAACCCTAACCGCCCAAAGCTCCATGAGCTAAAGCGGATCGATCCTATGTCGGTCGAGCCAACTACGATACGCAAGCTCCAATAGGTTGTCGTCCGATTTAATCCTAGCTTCCCAACTCATCAGTCGGTACCATTGAAGAATCAAAATTCTCCACTATACAATCGAATTCACAATGTGTCATCCGATCATCTCCTTAGTCAACCTTGACCATAATGGTGACATCCAATCATTTACTATTAGTTATAGTATATGGCTAGTACTACACTTCCTGCATCAATGCAGGTCATGTACTCACTCGTACCCTCTAGGTCACCCAACTCAGCACGAGCGAACCAGAAGTCTAAAACTCCCCGATATAGGAGAAATCATCACGGTATCAATATACAGTCTCAATGTCTCACACAATCGATAACAACTGATACTAGTATACAACTAGTATGGGACAGGAAATCTATAACTTGAATTCCTTAACCTCCGATAGGTTATTGACAGGTTCGACCCTCGTCTTCCGACCAGGTATCGGTGCTACTCGAGAATCAACATTCTCTGCATCCTAGACGAGTCGGCAACATGTCAACCAGTTACTTATAATCGACAACCAACATGGTCGCAAATAAAATGGATCTACTGCATGTCTTCCAGCCAAACTATATTTACGAGTACCTACCGGCCAAGTATATAAGTCGATATACAATCCCATCAAAATAAGGAATGTCGAATGTCTAATACTACACTAGAGAGTAGTTACCCAAGAGGTAAATAAGACTTGTCATATACCTCGTGTCGTCTGGAGGAGTCCCATCGCCGCCATGTCCCAATCACGTCCATCGAGAAACGACTCCGACACAAAATCCGGAAAAACACCCACAACACCACAAGGTATCTCGAGAACCTTGCTCTGATACCAAATAAATTGTCACGCCCGGAGAAGCCGCTCGTCCGATACCGACCGGACAGCTACTCCCTCGTCTCGGCGGACAATCCAAAAACCTAACCACCACAACTACCTCAACCTGCTTGTACCGCAGCCTATAGGGCTGAAACAAGCGACTGTAATAAGATAAAACAAAAACGACGACAAGGCTGCGTACCGGTACGACTTACGACAAAACCAAAACAGAATCGAAACCTCCATGACACACAAAAGTACAACTATACTGCCGTAACAATACACGACACAAAAGAGTATAACATACCAACAGCAGAAATGAAAAGAAATACAATGAATAAAAGAAAAGGGTACCAACATGTACCACAACCAAAAGACACGCGGAAATCGTCTCGGAGACACATGAACTGGGACAGGCTGCTGAACCATCCAGACGATCATCCTGATAAGAGAAAAACATAGCCAACGGGGTGAGTCCTAAGAACTCAGCGAATACCGTCTAATGTGCATAGGAAGAAATAATAGCAGTAAGTCACCGTCAATCTATCTATCACAATACTGAAGATAACTGCAGTAAATAGAAATGCAGAACTGAACCATAAGCAGTAAAGGGACTACATACCTACCTGCGTCGATCCTAAATCCGGTAGTATGCATGTCATCCAGGTGCAACAATCAAGTGCAACAATCACAATCATATGCATCAATGCACAGTATGCTCATGATGCAGCATGGGTCACCCCTGACGCCTCGGTCAATAATGCACACGCGGGACCATATGGGTAGGGCTGTGACCTGGTCTTCCCTGCACGAATAGACGGTCAATAATGCACACGCGAGACCGAATGGGTAGGGTCGGAGACCATAAACGTACCCCACCATCGGGTGAAGTAACGCTCTAAACGTCCCTTGCTATCATCGGATAAGTAGGACGAGTAGCAAGTACGACGACCCATCTCAACCTCCAGGGAGTCAAAGGTCGTCCCCTATGCTACGTGCAATAATGATGCATGTCGCCATCCCATGCATCAACCACTATCTATCCCTGCTGTCACCTACATGATATGCAGTAGTCCAGATAACCGGTATGCACCAATACCTAAATCCTAGCGTAAGGTATAAGGTAACCTGTGCATCATCAATCCATACAGAAACAGTAAGCAGTAAAGCTAACGGAATACAACTACTGAAACAAGCGCACAGAGTTACAAATATCAGATATCCCTACTGCTAACTATGTCTAACTATGCATAAAAGAGGTACCCGCCTCGATATCAGGGAGTCCGAGTGACGAGAACCCTCTGTCCAAAATAGAATCCCTGTCGTGTGAACCAAATCAATGCCCTGCATCAAAATATTACTTAGTTAATTATACAATTAATTAACTAAGTCACACACTAATTATACGTGACACTAATTCTGTTTAACTATCCCTCAACCCATGAAACCCTAGGTAATAAAAATACCCATGGTTACTAATCTAACCCTACCGTGAGAACTGAACAGAATCCACACAACCATACACAGCACTGATTAGTTCCCCTACAATTCGTATCAACAGGAATGGAAACGCAATCCAAAAAGAAGACTACAGATGAACTGAATTCACCAAAATCCAATAGTAGATCAAGAACAATCAACAGATCAGAAGAACAATCGAGATACAAACCCCCTGCTCAGAAATTGATCTACCGCAATCAACCAAACTCCCACTCAAAACAGAACTATAATTCCAAGCAAATCCAATAAATCTATATACAAGTAAATCCATCGACCAACTTAGACTTCTCAAGCACAACTGGCATATCCCAATAACACACGCCAAATCAAAAACTACATATCCATTCAGAATTGGCTTCAACACCAGATACACCATCCAAAGCTCGCAGTGGAGAAGGAAACCCATCCAAAGCACAAGAACAGAATCAATCCCGATCCAAGATTCATAATCGAAATCCAAAATCACGATCGATCAGTATGGTGATATCAAGAACCCAATATCAAGATCGAATTATGATTAGAGATCGAAAAATCCAAGTCCAGCAAGCATCCGAAATCATCCAAACCAGACCATACTAAAACCTTACCTTAGGGAACTCCTTAACTCCGTGATCAGTGAGATCCAATCCCCCCAGGCCCCCTTGTGCTCCTCTGCTCAGATCTTCAAGAAGAAGAAGTCGCCCGTGCCCTAGATCGGCGATGGGGCTGGATCGCGCAGTGTCACAGGAAAAGAGGCAGACGCACCGCTGCCTTGAGTCGGCTTGGCTGGAGCAGGAAGATCCCGACGCCAGCGAGTACAGAGACGGCGGAGGCGCTCCGGAATCGCGATCGGGCACAGGGCTACGGCGGCGAGGAAGAGATAAGAGAGGGATAGGGTTTTCGATCGGCTTCTGTGACAATGAGGGGAAAAATTAATATACTAATGGTCATTTTGCACTTAACCACTCCACTTTCGATCATTCTCCCAGATGTCTTTAAATTTCAGAACCTTTTGCATTTTGGTCCCTCATAATTTTCTGTATTTCTACAACCCAACCATCCTGGGTCCACACCTCCATGGAGATGCTTGCTTAAGATGTCAAAGTATAAGTCTCCGTGACCAAGATGACTTGAACACCGCAAGTCAAAGGAACATCGCACTTAAGCTGCAGTAAGAACATTCATTGACATATCTATATGTAGATTACCATATGAAGTTTTACAGCTAGTC
>JAGFNQ010004470.1:290851-311341 GCA_024364735.1 Boesenbergia rotunda
GTAGAAAGCAACACTGTGTTGCTTTATCAACAACTGAAGCTGAATATGTAGCCTTAGGAGAGTGTGTAGCTCAACTCCTATGGATGATGCATACTCTTAAGGACTTTCAGCTAGACTACAATCAGACCCAAGTCAATATTGACAACATTAGCTCAATTAACTTAACCAAAAACCCAATACAACATTCTAGAACCAAACACATAGAAGTAAAACATCACTTTGTAAGAGATCACGTAGCTAGGGGTGAAATAGTCCTTAAGCATGTAGACTCCAAGTCCAACCTAGCTGACATATTCACTAAACCCCTACCTGAATCTGAGTTTAGCTCACTAAGAAGGCAGTTAGGGTTATGCTTAGTAGAATAGAATCATTTGGTTTTTGGATTTTCGATTTTAAATTGAACTTAAAATGTCTTTTAAAATGTTTTTTGTTAAAAATATTACTTTAAAAAGTTTTTTTACTTAGTTTTACTTCAAAAACTACCCCTTTCAAAACTAGGGCCTTTTCGAAAATGGACTTAGCCTTGGCTCTAACCCTAGAACTGCATGCACCTATAGATCTAGAAGCCAGCATCTCACAAGCACCTTAGGGCACTTCTTAAATGATAACCTAGAAAGGGTTGAGATGCTTAGGTCTTTGCCTTAACTCAAGATGCTGTAAGTCAGTGCATCTGTAGCAGTTGGGGCACTAAATACAAACTGAACAGCAATCAAGTTAAGTGTCAAGTTTAGACAATCTAACTTGAACAGCTCACTTAACTTGACTAACCCTAGCCAAAACTACTGTTTATAACAGTTAGTAAGTAGCTAAGTGGGTTAGACAGGTCCCTAAAGGATTAACCAGACTTAGGTCTTATTTTGATTCAGTATAGCAAATGCTCTATTTAAGTATTGCAAATTTTTTTCTGCATTCTTTTTGATATATGTCAAAGGGGGAGAGTTGGAAAGGAAACAGGAAACACAATGAAAGGAAACAAGAAACACAATTCTTTTTCCATAGTCTTTTCAAAAAGTTGAATTGAAAAATTGGTATAATTTTATTTCTAAGCTCTGAACTATTTTTGCTTAAAATGATTTTTACTTATGTTTCTAAGTTTGAAATTTTTTCCCAAAAACTGAAAATTTTCTAAAGTCTGAAATTCTTTTCAAAAATGAAAATTTTCTAAAGGTTCCCAAACCAAGAATGTTTTTGAAAAACTTAGCAAAACTGTAGAGATTTCCTAACTTATTATCAAAAACATGAAATCTTCTAAGTACTTCATTCACACCACCTGTTTTTGAAAAACCTAGGGGGAGATTTCTTCTAGGGGGAGGGAATCTAACTTAGGATTTTAAATTCAGCACTTTTTTCCTTAACTTTTTGAACTAGGTTGCCATATATCAAAAGGGGGAGATTGTTGGTGCAGTATGCACCCAAGTCAAACCTGTGTTTTGATATTGGCAAAAAGGTTCAAAAGTTAAGGGTTAATGGTTGTCTAACGAGTTTCTTGAGTAGACAGGAAAAGCCCTAGTGAAGGAATGCTAGGCACTGGCGAAGGACTGCCAGACAGGACAAGCCCTAGCGAAGGAATGCTAGGCACTGGCGAAGGGCTGCCAGAAGGAAAAACCTAGCGAAGGGCTGCTAGGCACCAAGCGAAGGGAAGCTTGGTAACTCAAGACCTGGCGAAGGACTGCTGGGCAAAAGTCCAACTGGAGGATCCGGTTGGCACCAGGTAAAACTCTCCGAGAGGAGTAGGTGAGGACGCGTTCCCCTCGAGGGAACATTAGGTGTCGGTTCGACCTAGGGCTCCATTTTGGAGATCAAAGTCAGAACCAAGACAGCTAAGGCTGTTTTAACTAACTTATTATTTGCTGTTTTTGGACTAACCCTGGATGCAGGACCGAAGGACTGTGTTTCTGCAGCTCAGACAGCCTCAAAGGAGTGAGGCCGTAGCTGAGTAGGGCGCCCCGGATATGTCGGGCGCCCCAGAGTCAACCCAAAGTCAGCAGAGAGGTAAACGCCCCAACAGCAGCGCAATTGGGGGCGCCCCGCGTGTGTCGGGCGCCCCGCATGTCGGGCGCCCCGCGTGTCTCGGGCGCCCACTGTGCCACGCCACTGAAGGCGGCTGCAGCTCACCCTCACGAAGCCTCGGTGATAAAGTTTGACCGGTCAATCGGGCGCCCCGTGCGCATCGGGCGCCCCAGTCAAAAACAATCCCGAAGATAACGAGATCAGCTTTGACTAGAGCATCGCCGGATCTGCAGCCACGTGGGGGGCGCCCCGAGCATGTCGGGCGCCCCCTGCCCTATATAAAGAGGGCCTCGACCCTCTTCAAAGGATCATCAATCATTGCGACACTTCTGCGCTCTTCTGCTTCCGCGACACGCTCCAGAAATCTTCCAACTCGAGCTGACGACGTCCCGCTGCTCCGAAACTTCGATCTACACCGGACGTCGGTAACGAAGAGCTGTATTTAAAGTTTACTAAACTGTTCTTGTAATTATCTTTCGTGTAAACTCTTACGAACTTATAGAATTGCCCGCAGTAAACGGTCAACGACCGTGGGCCTTGGAGTAGGAGTCGACCTAGGCTCCGAACCAAGTAAGACGATCGTGTTAGCGTTGTTTTACTCTATTTTATTCCGCTGTGCACTTGCTCTTTTAAATCCGAACGAATTGCGATATTCACCCCCCCCTCTCTCGCATTTCTCGATCCAACATAGGGGATCTGTCGCAGTGCCATGACCTATAATCCACTAACGAAGACTGGAACTGGGACTACACGACAGGTCATATGGCAAGTCTGACGACTCATCTCAACAACCAGGGAGTCAAAGGTCGCCTACATATGCCCCTACACAATAGCAAGTACGACGACCTATCTCAATCTCCAGAGAGTCAAAGGTCGTCCACCTATGCTACGTGCAATGATGATGCATGTCACTATCTCATGCATCATTCACTATCTATCCCTACTGTCATCTACATGATATGCAGTAGTCTAGATAACCGGTATGCACCATAGCCTAAACTCTAACGTCAGGTATAAGGTAAGTGGTACATAGAACCAATCTATGCAGTAATAAAGAATAGTAAACAGTAGAACTATTAGATACAACTATCGAAAGAAAAGGGTGTAGAAATAGAAATATCAGGTATCCCTACTGCTAACTATATCTAACTATGCATAAAAAGGTGATTATATCTAATAAAGATATAATCAAAAGTACCCACCTCGATATGAAGAAGTTTATGCGGCGAGAACCCTCCCGTCCAATACATATCTGCAACCGATCTATGTCCTGTATCATAGATATAAATTTAACTATTTACAACCGTAGTAATTAGCTAAACCAACGTTAAACAAAATTAGGATCTAAGCCCAATTACAACATCCGTTATTATAACATAAGTCTACCCTACTCCATTCTCTAAAGCCAACTCGATCCAAACCATCTGCTACCAAGATCAACACTGCCAAACAGCAAACCACCTTGATCCCAAAAGTTGTTGGATCTACTCTCTACAAATCCAAGGGCAGGACCAAAACAAAATCAACTCACAACCATTCCATACCGAATCAAACAACAAGAACAAGAAAACTCCCAGCTCATCCAAGATTTGATCCAACAAAAACCCACAGCCAAAATTCTAAATAGAGAACAGAACTTCAACGTCCAAGCCAAAATCAAACACCTCACAGCGTTACTCAAGAACAACACTAACCCATACAACAAAGCATCACACAGCAGGAAGATCAAACGATCCAAATGTAGTAAAATATAAAATCAAATCCAACCGTATCTAATTCAAATCTCCTCTACATCTCACAAAATATGTTCGAGCACCAATACCCTTGATCAACTGAAAGCAAAAGTCATAGCAACCTCTAACCCAAGAAAACCAGGGCACAACTTCGTGAACAAAAATAGAATCGTTCTACAGAAAGATTCAACTCCTAATATGGAGATCGATCCACGCAAGTCTGCTATCATGTTCGTAAATCCAAAATCGAAACTAAATCCTATTCAAACCAGCACTAGAACCAAAATTCGAGTATGAGTTAACGCAAACCAAAATTGTCACGCCCTGAGGAGCCGCTCGTCCGATACCGACCGGACAGCTACTCCCTCGTCCTGGCGGACAATCTGAAAACCTAACCACCACGACTACCACAGCCTACTTGTACCGCAGCCTATAGGGCTGGAACGAGCGACTGTATAAAGAGAAAATCATAAGCGACGATAAAGCTGCGTACCGGTACGACTTACGACAAAACCAAAACGGAATCAAGGCCTCCATGGCACACAAAAGTACAACTATACTGCCGTAAAATCGACGACACAACAGAGCACAACATATGACAACGGAAGTGAAAAGAGACAAAACGAATAAAAGAAAAAGGTACCAACATGTACCACAATCAAAACACAGAACAACCGCGAAAATCGTCTCGGAGACACATGAACTGGGACAGGCTGCTGGGCAATCTAGTCGATCATCCTGAAAAGAGAAAAAACAGAGCTAACGGGGTGAGTCCTAAGAACTCAGAGAATACAGTCTAATATGCACAGGAAGAAATACTAGCAGTAAGTCACCATCTACCGTAATAATAAAGATAAATGCAGTAAGAAGGAAATGCAGAGCTGAACCATAAGAAACCAGGAAGTGCATACCTACCTGCGTCGATCCAAACCCGGTAGTATGTATGTCAACCAAGTGCAGCAATCAAGTGCAGCAAACACAACCAAGTGCAGAGATGCAGAACATGCTCATGATGCAACATGGGTCACCCCTGACGCCAGTCGGTCTAGGTCGCGGAAGAACGCGAACCGAGTGGGTAGGGCTCTGACCTGGTCTTCCCTGCACGAACAGACGGTCTATGAGGCGGTACACGCGAGACCGAATGGGTAGGGTCGGAGACCATGAACGTACCCCACCATCGGGTGAAGTAACGCTATAAACGTCCCTCACTATCATCGGATAGGTAGGGGACCTGCTGCAGCGCCGGGGTCCGCCAACGGGGCTGCACGCCAGGTTATGTGGCAGGTCTGACGGCCCATCTCAACCACTAGGGGAGTCAAAGATCGCCTACATATGCCCCTATATGAGTAGTAAGTACGACGACCCATCTCAACCTCCAGGGAGTCAAAGGTCGTCCCCTATGCTACGTGCAACAATGATGCATGTTACTATCTCATGCATCATGCACTATCTATCTCTGCTGTCATCTACATAATATGCAGTAGTCCAGATAACCGGTATGCACCAATACCTAAATCGTAGCGTAAGGTATAAGGTAAACTGTGCATCACCAATCCATACAGAAATAGTAAGCAGTAAAGCTAATGGATACAACTACCGACGCAAGAGTACAGAGATAAAGATATTAGATATCCCTACTGCTAACTATATCTATCCATGCATAAAAAGAGGTACCCGCCTCGATACGAAGAAGTCCAGGCATCGAGAACCCCCCGTCCAAAAATAATAGCCGCGACACTCAATATCCTGCATCAAATACACAATCACTTAGCCAAATATAACTTCTAATTTAATTAGGATTAATTCTAATCAATTAATCCTAATTAAACACCCATTTGATTAATTAGGATTAATTATAATTAATTAATCCCAATTAAACCCTAACTTCCTAACCAACACACCATCTAAATAATTAGGGTTACTTGAGAATAATTAATCCAAATTAATCCCTCACACAATCGAACATAATTAACTCCCAATGACAGAATCCAATTCCGATAAGAGGCAAACAAACACGCATGCAACTTCTCATCCTAGAAACCGATCAAAACCAAAATGACCCAGAAACTGCCGGCTTCAAGGTGGAAATCCAAACAGAAGAACAACCAAAGAAATTGGATTCAACTCGATCTAAACCAAATCTAATTCACAGCCATCATCCAAGCATGACACCGAAATAGAAATATGCAAGAATAGGTATTCCACTTCAATCAAAGATCATGATCAATGGCATGCAACAATCCAAAGATCCGAAACTCAGGAATAGAGAACACCAAATTCACACAAGGAAAATCTAACTTCAAACGTTATCCCAAACAGATCACCACCTGAGATGGAGCTTACCTCAAATGAACTCCTCTGCTCAGGAACACCGAACAAACCTTAGATCGTAGGTTCCGAACCTAACATTCACAAATCACAGAAATCAATCCACCGCTCCAGATCGATCAAGCTAAGGAAAAACGCGAGAAGCAAGAATAACACAGAACCTAGCAAACACATCGAAACCATACATCTTGAATTCGATCAAAGCAAAGGAAAACCCTCACACAGCAAGGTTCTTACCTTGATCCTTCATCGGCAGACTCTGCTCCTATTCGAGAACAACCCCCGATCGCCAGAAACCCATTCAACTCTACCAAGAACAGAGAAAGAAGAAAGATAAATCACGAATAAGCCTAAATCTCAGATTCAGCACAAGATCTACCGACGGTGAGGAATAGGAACCCTAAATCCCAAAATACGATCTCGTTTCATGATCAGAAACCGATTGAAACCATCAAAAACTCTCACTCACCTTCGATTCGTCGGATGAAGCGGTCAATCCACGCCCTACGTGCGCATGCGAGATCACAGAGACGAAGAAGGGGAGGTCTCAACCCAGAGCCGGCGATCTCGGCGGAGAAACTAAGGCGAGAGAAGAAGAGTGAGTCTTCGATCGGGTTCTGAGAGAGAGAGTGGAAAAAATCGGCTGTGATGGGTTCTGCCAAAAATGAGGGGGGGGGGGGAAGAATTAAATATACATAGGCATATTTGCATCTAACCCCTCCAATTTCTGAAATTCTCACAGACACCCTTAGGTTCGAAACTTTTTCATTTTAACCCTTGAATTTTCCCAGATTCTCACATCCTCCCCCACTAACAAAAATTTGGTCCCCAAATTTGTTTCCTACAAGTGCCAGGTACAATCATACACTACAAACAAATTAAACAGGGATATGCAGTATATATGTACTGAATAAAATAATTCACACGTACCTCAAGCAAATAAGTGGGGATCAGCCTTAATGGCGATCGCCACTATCATCAGCTGGGATACAAATCCATGGAATACAATGGCTTACCTCTATTATGTTCTACGATCGGAAGCTACGGTGCTCAGCCTTAATGGTGATCTGATGCTCCGACATTGTGTGGGTGAAACTCGAAAGAGGGTGGAAGATGAAAAAGGAGTCGGGAATGAGCTCGGGTTCGCGATCCACCACTGGTGACGCTCGGACGTCGCACGAGAATGGAATCGCTGACTTCTGGAACTCCGATCGCCCGAGAGGTAGAAGGGGGAAAGAAGAAGTGTCAGGGCTCAAGATCGCAATCTATCGCCAGAAAGGAATATAGAGAATTGGCTATTTGCGATTAAACCCTCCAATCTTTTGAAAATCAAAACCCCATCCTCAGTTCGGAAGCTTTTGCCTTTTAGCCCCTAAACTTTCCGTATTCTCACATCCTCCCTCACTAACAAAAATTTGGTCCCCAAATTTATTTTCTACAAGTGTCAGATACGATCATACAGTACAAAATACCGAACGAAATCATGCATTATAAGTACTGAATGAAATAATCCACACATACCTCATGCAAATAGGTGGGGGTAGCGAGCTCGGATAGTATCCTCAAGCTCCCAAGTGTCCTCGGCATTTGAATGGTGCTGTCATCCGACTTTAACCAATCAGATCGTCTTCTTCTGCAACTGGCGCTCCCTGTGCTCCAAGATCCGCACCGGAACCTCCTCGTAAGTAGCATCCTACTGAAGCGAAACCGGTACCTCTGACAATATATGTGTTGAGTCGGCCACATATCTCCTCAGCATAGAAACGTGGAATACATCATGCACACCGGCCAGAGAAGGAGGAAGTGCCAAACGGTAAGATATGGCTCCAATCCGCTCCAGAATCTGACAGGGCCCAATGTACCGTGGAGCTAGCTTACCTTTGAGTCTAAATCTCTTCACCCCTTTCGTGGGTGAAATTTGAAGAAAAACATGGTCACCAGCCGAGAACTCCAGAGGTCTCCGTCTCAGATCAGCATAACTTTTCTAGCGGTCCTGGGCCTTTGACATCCTCCGCCTGATAGTGCGTACTAACTCTGCCTCCTGCTCATCTCTCTCAGGTCCTAGCAGCTGGGCCTCGCCAACCTCCTCCAGAGGGTGGTGTCCGACATGCCCTACCATACAATGCCTCATACGGCACCTCCTGAATCGCCGAATGATAGCCATTGTTGTAGGCAAACTCGACAAGATGCAAATGGTCCTCCCAGCTGCCTCCGAAATCCATAACACAATATCTCAGCAGATCCTTCAGGGTCTGAATTGTACGCTCTAACTGCCCGTCTGTCTCTGGATGGAAAGTTGTACTAAAACAAAGATTTGTACCCATGGCTCTCTGCAGACTTTGCCAGAAATGAGAAGTGAAACGGGGATCTCTGTCTGATATGATGTTAAAGGAAACTCCGTGCAGTCTGACAATCTCTCGACAATACAACTTAGCTAATTTGTCCAAAGAATCTGTCCTCCGAATAGCTAAGAAATGTACCGATTTGGTTAATCGATCAACGATCACCCAAATCGCGTCATGACCTCTCCTAGACCTGGGCAGCCCTACCACAAAGTCTATAGTGATGTGTTTCCACTTCCACTCTGGAATGAGAATCCTCTGTAGTAACCCAGCAGGTCTCTAGTGCTCAGCCTTAATCTGCTGGCATGCAAGACATCTAGTTACGAAATCCATGATGCCCTTCTTCATACCGTTCCACCAATAGAAATGTCTTAAGTCTCGATACATCCGGGTCCCGCCAGGGTGAATGCAAACCGCGAATGATGTGCCTCCTGTAGCAGCTCCTCCATGACCGGGTGTGACTCCGACACACACAGTCTCCCTCGAAAAAACATGATACCCTCATCGTCTCGGGTAAAATCCGACGACTGCCCGGCGTCGATACAGCTGCCCAGGAACTGCAGATGTATGTTGGTCACTGGTCTGCGCCTCTCAGATCCTCAATCTGATAGCTGACTGTGCCACCATGGTCACAAGTAAACCCCTCTCCGTCCAAGCCTACTCCTCTAACCCCAACACTGAGAAACCCTGGATCAGCTCTGTGACCATCACTCGCTGACAAGCAAGAACCCCTCTGGACTTCCTGCTTAGTGCGTCGGCGACCACATTAGCTTTCCCCGGATGATAACTAATGGTGCAGTCGTAATCCTTTAGGAACTCCATCCATCTCCTATGTTGGAGATACAACTCCTTCAAAGTGAACAAATACCTGAGGCTCTTATGGTCCGTGATGATCTCGAAGGTGATACCATACAAGTGATGCTTCCAGATCTTCAATGCGAAGATAATAGTGGCTAGCTTTGTACAGGGTAGTTCTTCTCATACTTCTTCAGCTGCGGAGAAACATAAGCAACCAACCACCCAATCTAAAACCAAATTATCTAGATCAACAAGAAAATGCGCAAATTAAGTTAATCGATCAACGATTACACAAATCGCGCCATGCCTATCTGGTTTTTAGGTAACAAAACCACGACGAAATCCATGGTACATGTTCCCATTTCAAACTAGAAACTGGATATATGTGGTTAAGCGGACAGGATGTTGGTGAGCTAACTGCTCCAAACCCCGAAATAAAGGGAGCTATCAACAGCTCTAGTATCTCTCTAAAATAACGGTGAGGGTGCCACTGCTTGCTTACAACTGCAACATATGTGACATAACAGGACAGTTGCTCACACTCTAGCAACTACCACGATAACAAGTGGTTGAGTGAACTGAGCAACTAAATGACTAACGACGGCTTAACCATATGGAAGCCCAACAGTCATTAGTGTCACGCCCCGAGGAGTCGCTGGTCCGATACTGACCGGACAGCTACTCCCTCGTCCCGGCGGACAATTCAGATGACCAGACCCCCACGACTATCTCAGTCGGCCTGTACCGTAGCCTATAGGGCTGGAACAAGCGACCGTATAATGAGCAAAACAGAAAACGACTACAAGGTTGCGTACCGGTACGACTTACGACAAAACCAAAATAGAATCAAAACCACCATGGCACACAAAAGTACAACTATACTGCCGTAACAATACACGACACAAAAGAGTATAACCTACCAACAGCGGAAATGAAAAGAAATACACTGAATAAAAGAAAAGGGTACCAACATGTACCACAACCAAAAGACAGGCGGAAATCGTCTCGGAGACACATGAACTGGGACAGGCTGCTGAACAATCCAGACGATCATCCTGATAAGAGAAAAACATAGCCAACGGGGTGAGTCCTAAGAACTCAGCGAATACAGTCTAATGTGCATAGGAAGAAATAATAGCAGTAAGTCACCGTCTATCTATCTATCATAGTACTGAAGATAACTGCAGTAAAAAGAAGTGCAAAACTGAACCACAAGCTGTAAAGGAACTACATACCTACCTGCGTCGATCCAAACCCGGTAGTATGCATGTCAACCAAGTGCAACAATCAAGTGCAGCAAACACAACCAAGTGCAGAGATGCAGAGCATGCTAATGTTGCAACATGGGTCACCCCTGACGCCTCGGTCAATAATGCACACGCGGGACCATATGGGTAGGGCTGTGACCTGGTCTTCCCTGCACGAACAGACGGTCGATAATGCACACGCGAGACCGAATGGGTAGGGTCGGAGACTATAAACGTACCTCACCATCGGGTGAAGTACGCTCTAAACGTCCCTTGCTATCATCGGATAGGTAGGACGAGTAGCAAGTACGATGGCCCATCTCAACCTCCAGGGAGTCAAAGGTCGTCCCCTATGCTACGTGCAATAATGATGCATGTCGCGATCCCATGCATCAACCACTATCTATCCCTACTGTCATATACATGATATGCAATAGTCCAGATAACCGATATGCACCAATACCTAAATCCTAGCGTAAGGTATAAGGTAAATTGTGCATCATCAATCCATACAGAAACAGTAAGCAGTAAAACTAACGGAATACAACTACTGAAGCAAACGCACAGAGTTACAGATATCAGATATCCCTACTGCTAACAATGTCTAACTATGCATAAAAGAGGTACCCGCCTCGATATGAAGAAGCCCAGGCGTCGAGAACCCCCCCGTCCAAAAATAATATCCGTGGCAAGAAAACTGAGTCAATGCCCTGCATCGAAACACGACTTAGCTAATTACACAATAAATTAACCAAGTTACACACTAATTATACTTGACACTAATTCTGTTTAACTAACCCTCAACCCATGGAACCCTAGGTAGTAAAAACACCAATGGTTACCAATTTAACCCTACTGTGAGGACTGAGCAGAATCCACACCACACCACAAACAACACATCCTCAGCACATAAATAGAACATCACCATCCAAATGGCACGGTATTCCCATCTCTACAGCTCCTCCTCAACACAAAGCTTGAACAAACCACCGTGAGCTTACAGCATCATTTACAAGCATTAGGAGAACTATAAACATTCCAATCGAAACCCCTAATCTCACCGAACAACTCTTCTAGACCAGGAAGAATTCGACACCAACTGAACAGACGAAACAATTGAAACCAAACACTCCATACTGGATTAAATCGAACATCAAACAAAGCATCATAGCATAACTCAACCAATCAGATCAGAGGCAAAAACGATTCCCACTTCTCACCCCAACAATCTGATCAAAACCCAAAACGTCCAATAGGCTGCAGGATTCAAAGTAGAATCTAAACAGAAGAAGAATAGAAGAATTCTAATCTAAGATTTAATCAAGATCAACTACCCTAGCATTCATAAACCAAATCCGATCCCTACACCATACAGGCCAACTCACCTGATTAGAACCACACACGCGAGAGGGAAAAACTCCCTGTCTTGCTCTGATCAACCTCACTGATGAATAGCCCCATCACTGGCTTCCTTCACCTTTCTCAAATTGAAAAGTAGATCAAGATTCCAACTATTCCTTGGATCAACCAAGAGATACCCAGATCACAATCAAGGAAGGAAAACAAGTAAACATCCAAGATACACGCCCAAGAAAGCACGCGGAAACTTACCGACCACTTCTCCCAACCCAACTCCGACAGAACCACCGCTGCGATCGGCAAAGGAGAAAGAATCGCTTCGAAAGAGGAAGTAGGCACACGCTGCTCGACCAGGACTAGAGACGACGTGATAGGAAAGGAGAGCGATCCAACCTCCCAATCGTGCGCTCGCGAGGTTACTCCAGCGAAACGAGATCATCCCTCGATCGCCGGCGATTTCGGCGGAGAAAGCGAAGAAATAGAGGAGGGCTCGAGTTAGGTCACTTTTCCACGAGGAAGAGGGGAAAACCCACTTATAATATATCCATGCCCTTTTCGTTTAGCCCCTTCATTTTCCTTAATTCATCCAGTCGCCATTAAATTTAGAAATTTCGCATTTTAACCCTCTAATCTGTCGGTATTTTAACATTCTCCCCCACTAATAAAAATTTAGTCCCCAAATTTCATTGTCACCTGTGCTAGGTACGATCAAACAGTACAAAACACTGAACGAATCCCTCACACGTACCTCAAACAAGTGGGGGGGGGTGGCGAGCTCGGATAATATCCTCGAGCTCCTTGGTCGTCTCGGCCTCCGTGTGATGCTGCCATCCAACCCTAACCAACCGAATCATCTTGTTCCGTAGCTGACGCTCCCGGAATCCAAGAATCCGTACAGGTGCCTCCTCATAAGTAGCGTCAGGCTGGAGTGGAACCGGCACCTCGGATAAAATGTGTGGCGTCTGACCCATATCCTCTAAGCATAGATATAGGGAACACATCGTGGATGCCGATCAAAGACGGTGGAAGTGCTTGGCGATAAGCTACACCTCCAATCCTCTCCAGAATCTGGAACGGACCAATATACCGTGGAGCTAGCTTACTTTTGAGATAAAACCCCTTTCGTGGGTGAAACTCGAAGAAAGACATGTCCACTCACAGCAAATTCTATGGGTCTGCGCCTCCGGTCAACATAGCTCTTCTAGCGATCCTGTACTGCAATAATCTCAGTCTGACAATCTGTACTCACTCTGCCTCGTGTTGAACTCTCTGGGGTCCCAGCAGCTGAGTCTCACCGACCTCATCTCAGAGGGTGGGTGTCCTGCACGCCCTACCGTACAACGCCTCAAACGGTACCATCAGTATCGCCGAATGAAAGTCGTTGTTGTAGGCAAACTCCACCAACTGCAAATGGTCCTCCCAACTGCCCCCCCCCAAAGTCCATCACACACGAGCGCAACAAATCCAACAAAGTCTGGATCGTACGCTCTGACTATCCGTCTGTCTGGGGATGAAAAGCTATGCTGAGACAGAGCTTTGTGCCCATAGCCCTCTACA
Source organism: Boesenbergia rotunda (assembly GCA_024364735.1). NCBI lineage: Eukaryota > Viridiplantae > Streptophyta > Magnoliopsida > Zingiberales > Zingiberaceae > Boesenbergia > Boesenbergia rotunda. Next base: position 304,226 of record JAGFNQ010004470.1, read on the forward strand.
AACTCTGCCAGAACCGAGATGTAAAACGCGGATCCCTATCCGAGATAATACTCAAAGGAACTCCGTACAATCTGACTATCTCCCGGCAATACAACTCTGTCAATCTATCAAGAGAGTATGTCCTCCGGATAGCTAAAAAGTGAGCAGATTTGGTTAGTCGGTCCACGACTACCCAAATCGCATCATGATCCCTCCTAGTCCTCGGCAAACCCATGACGAAATCCATGGCGATATGTTCCCACTTCTACTCGGGAATGAGGATCCTCTGGAAGAGTCCAGCAGGTCTCTAGTGCTCCACCTTAACCTGCTGACATACGAGACATCTAGCAACAAAGTCCGCTACGTCCCTCTTCATGTCGTTCCACCTATAGGAACGTCTCAAATCACGATACATCCGAGTGCTACCTGGATGAATAACAAAACGTGATCGGTGAGCCTCCTGCAGCAACTCTTCTAAGACAGAGTGTGCCTCTGGTACACACAACCTCCCTCGGAAGTACAGAACACCCTTCTCACCACGTGTGAAATCCGACTGCTCTCTTGAAATCGCCTGGCTGCCCAGAAACGGAATATGCTGTCCCTAGCCTGAGCCTCTCTGATCCTCGCCCGAATCTCTGATTGAGCCATCAAAGTCACTAGCAGTCCTCCCTCTGTCCGAGACTGCTCCTGTAACCCCAACTCAGATAAACTCTAAATCAAATCTGTAACCATCACTCGGTGGCATGCCAAAACCGCTCTGGACTTCCCACTGAGGGCGTCGGCAACTACATTAGCTTTCCCAGGATGGTAACTAATGGTGCAGTCGTAATCCTCCAGAAACTCCATCCACCTCTTCTGTCAGAGATTCAGCTCTCGCTGAGTGAATAGATACTGAAAGCTCTTGTGGTCTGTGAAGTCTCGAAGGTAACCACATACAGATGATGCCACCAGATCTTCAGCGCGCAAATGATAGCGGCCACCCCTAAGTCGTGAACGGGGTAGTTCCTCTCATACTCCTTCAGCTGCCGTGAAGCATAAACAACCACCCGTTCAAGCTGCATGAGTACCGCGCCCAGTCCCAGGAGAGATTCATCAGTATACAGAGTGAAACCATTCTCCTCAGAATGTTATACTAGAACTGGCGCGGATACCAGCCGCCGCTTCAGCTCCTGAAAGCTGGTCTCGCAGGCTTCAGTCCATACAAACTTCACGCCTTTCCTGGTCAGGCGTGTAAGTGGTGATGCAATGCTGGAGAAACCTTCGACAAGGCGTCGGCAATAACCAACCGAACCCATGAACTACGCAAATTAGCACGATCACCCAATTCACTTCAAACCCTCTTGAGTCCTAAATAAATCCCCGACAAAGTCCTTAATACCTATTCTCATTTACAATCATAAATTGGAAACGTCTAATATAACCCAGTGGATCCCTAAGGTTCAACCTTCATCTACTAACCTACCAAACAACTAACCACAACATCCGTGATATCCTTCCCTATATCGGTCCACCAACGAAAACGCCTCAAGTCTCTGTATCTTCGGTATTACCTGCAAAACACAGAAACCAAGAACGGTGAGCCTCACTTGCCTCGTAAAGGAAACAATCAAGGAAGCTCCCCCGTAAATAGGTCAGAAAATTTTCAAACCATAGAAAACGCTAGAACACTCCCTCGGACATGCGTCCGAAAATTCTCGAACTACGGAAACGTCCGAGAGCTAAGGCTACCACTGTCATCAGTACAGCCAGTGACAATAGGAACCCTAACGTCCACGTGCTAGAGCCTCTAGCCCGGAGACAAGGAGCTATCTGCAACCTCGTCGTCTTTGGTGCAAATGAACCACCACATGAACTGGTTAAGTGGTCAACTCGTAGCCACTCTTACTTGACAACCAACGATCCACCTCTCGGAGACCGCCCTCTACAATATACATCGGCTAAAGTCAAATTTCACCGACGTCACAATGCTAACACCCATTCCACCGTATCCCAGTGGATTATGCTTCTCGATGTGCTATCAAGAATATCCAACACGTACGACCTGTCTATGAGCCCTGAAACCTTATAGACTAGAATAGCGTCAGATCACTCAACTAACCGTCGTCTCGTAACCCGATATACTCCAACTCCGCTCCAAAAGCCGATAGAGACACAATCTCTTAGGAGTATCTCAAAGTAATCGAAAGGTAATTATTTGTTTCCTGAGTACCGTCCTTAGTGTCTTCACGTAAAGGTAACTCAGTCTCGTAAGTGATTTGCATCGCTGCACAAACCGGAAGTCCAAAGGTACCTTCTTGGTTATCCCAACCAAGTACGAGCAATAATCCCGTAAATGTCAAGCAACTAGCTCTACACTCCTCCGGATCGGTACAAGTCACATTTGACTATACTATTTAGGTTATCTAACAAAGTATAATAAATCCGAGGTCAAAAGTCCCACAGAAAAGGATACATCTATCCTCTATCCACTGAAATGATAAACAGTGAATATCATCTCTGCTGCATCCAGCAGGTCATGTCCTCAAAACATGTCATCTAGGATATCTGAACGAAAATAAACAACCCTAACCGCCCATAGTTCCATGAGCTAAAGTGGATCGATCCTATGTCGGTCGAGCCAACTACAATACGCAAGCTCCATTAGGTTGTCGTCCGATTTAATCCTAGCTTCCCAACTCATCAGTCGGTACCATTGAAGAATCAAAATTCTCCACTATACAATCGAATTCACAACGTGTCATCCGATCATCTCCTTAGTCAACCTTGTCCATAATGGTGACATCCAACCATCGCCTTAGTCAACCTTGACCACAATGGTGGTATCCGATCATTTACTATCAGTTATAGTATATAGCTATTACTACACTTCCTGCATCAATGCAGGTCATGTACTCACTCGTACCCTCTAGGTCACCTAACTCAGCACGAGCGAACCAGAAGTCTAAAACTCCCCGATATAGGAGAAATCATCACTGTATCGATATGCAGTCTCAATGTCTCACACAGTCGATAACAACCGATACTAGTATACAACTGGTATGGGACAGGAAATCTATAACTTGAATTCCTCAACCTCCGATAGGTTATTGACAGGTTCGACCCTCGTCTTCCGACCATATATCGGTGCTACTCGAGAATCAACATTCTCTGCATCCTAGACGAGTCGGCAACATGTCAACCAGTTACTTATAATCGACTACCAACATGGTCGCAAATAAAACGGATCGACTACATGTCTTCCAGCCAAACTATATTTACAAGTACCTACCGGCCAAGTATATAAGTCGATATACAATCCCATCAAAATAAGGAATGTCGAATGTCTAATACTACACTAGAGAGTAGATACAAAAGAGGTAAATAAGACTTGTCATATACCTCATGTCGTCTGGAGGAGTCCCGTCGCCGCCATGTCCCAATCACGCCCATCGAGAAACGACTTCAGCATAAAATCCGAAAAAGCACCCACAAGACCACAAGGTATCTTGAGAACCTCGCTCTGATACCAAAAATTGTCACGCCCCGAGGAGCCGCTCGTCCGATACTGACCGGACAGCTACTCCCTCGTCTCGGCGGACAATTCAGATGACCAGACCCCCACGACTATCTCAGTCGGCCTGTACCGTAGCCTATAGGGCTGGAACAAGCGACCGTATAATGAGCAAAACGGAAAACGACTACAAGGTTGCGTACCAGTACGACTTACGACAAAACCAAAACAGAATCAAAACCACAATGGCACACAAAAGTACAACTATACTGCTGTAACAATACACGACACAAAAGAGTATAACCTACCAACAGCGGAAATGAAAAGAAATACACTGAATAAAAGAAAAGGGTACCAACATGTACCACAACCAAAAGACAGGCGGAAATCGTCTCGGAGACACATGAACTGGGACAGGCTGCTGAACAATCCAGACGATCATCCTGATAAGAGAAAAACATAGCCAACGGGGTGAGTCCTAAGAACTCAGCGAATACAGTCTAATGTGCATAGGAAGAAATAATAGCAGTAAGTCACCGTCTATCTATCTATCATAGTACTGAAGATAACTGCAGTAAAAAGAAGTGCAAAACTGAACCACAAGCTGTAAAGGAACTACATACCTACCTGCGTCGATCCAAACCCGGTAGTATGCATGTCAACCAAGTGCAGCAATCAAGTGCAGCAAACACAACCAAGTGCAGAGATGCAGAGCATGCTAATGTTGCAACATGGGTCACCCCTGACGCCTCGGTCAATAATGCACACGTGGGACCATATGGGTAGGGCTGTGACCTGGTCTTCCCTGCACGAACAGACGGTCGATAATGCACATGCGAGACCGAATGGGTAGGGTCGGAGACTATAAACGTACCTCACCATCGGGTGAAGTACGCTCTAAACGTCCCTTGCTATCATCGGATAGGTAGGACGAGTAGCAAGTACGACGGCCCATCTCAACCTCCAGGGAGTCAAAGGTCGTCCCCTATGCTACGTGCAATAATGATGCATGTCGCGATCCCATGCATCAACCACTATCTATCCCTACTGTCATATACATGATATGCAATAGTCCAGATAACCGATATGCACCAATACCTAAATCCTAGCGTAAGGTATAAGGTAAATTGTGCATCATCAATCCATACAGAAACAGTAAGCAGTAAAACTAACGGAATACAACTACTGAAGCAAACGCACAGAGTTACAGATATCAGATATCCCTACTGCTAACAATGTCTAACTATGTATAAAAGACGTACCCGCCTCGATATGAAGAAGCCCAGGCGTCGAGAACCCCCCCGTCCAAAAATAATATCCGTGGCAAGAAAACTGAGTCAATGCCCTGCATCGAAACACGACTTAGCTAATTACACAATAAATTAACCAAGTTACACACTAATTATACTTGACACTAATTCTGTTTAACTAACCCTCAACCCATGGAACCCTAGGTAGTAAAAACACCAATGGTTACCAATTTAACCCTACTGTGAGAACTGAGCAGAATCCACACCATCACAAACAACACATCCTCAGCACATAAATAGAACATCACCATCCAAATGGCACGGTATTCCCATCTCTACAGCTCCTCCTCAACACCAAGCTTGAACAAACCACCGTGAGCTTACGGCATCATTTACAAGCACTAGGAGAACTATAAACATTCCAATCAAAACCCCTAATCTCACCGAACAACCCTTCTAGACCCGGAAGAATTCGACACCAACTGATCAGATGAAACCATTGAAACCAAACACTACATACTGGATTAAATCGAACATCAAACAAAGCATCATAGCATACTCAACCAATCAGATCAGAGGCCGAAAAAAATAATTCCCACTTCTCACCCCAACAATCTGATCAAAACCCAAAACGTCCAATAGGCTGCAGGATTCAAAGTGGAATCTAAACAGAAGAAGAACAGAAGAATTCTAATCTAAGATTTAACCAAGATCAACTACCCTAGCATACATAAACCAAATCCGATCCCTACACCATACAGGCCAACTCACCTGATTGGAACCACACACGCGAGAGGGAAAAACTCCCTGTCTTGCTCCGATCAACCTCACTGATGAATAGCCCCGTCACTGGCTTCCTTCACCTTTCTCAAATTGAAAAGTAGATCAAGATTCCAACTATTCCTTGGATCAACCAAGAGATACCCAGATCACAATCAAGGAAGGAAAACAAGTAAACATCCAAGATACACGCCCAAGAAAGCACGCGGAAACTTACCGACCACTTCTCCCAACCCAACTCCGACAGAACCACCGCTGCGATCGGCAAAGGAGAAAGAATCGCTTCGAAAGAGAAAGTAGGCACACGCTGCTCGACCAGGACCAGAGACGGCGCGATCGGAAAGGAGAGCGATCCAACCTCCCAATCGTGCGCTCGCGAGGTTACGACAGCGAAACGAGATCATCCCTCGATCACCGGCGATTTCGGCGGAGAAAGCGAAGAAATAGAGGAGGGCTCGAGTTAGGTCACTTTTCCACGAGGAAGAGGGGAAAACCCACTTATAATATATCCATGCCCTTTTCGTTTAGCCCCTCCATTTTCCTTAATTCATCCAGTCGCCATTAAATTTAGAAATTTCGCATTTTAACCCTCTAATCTGTGGGTATTTTAACAATTAGTATGCAATGTGCAGGTATGGTACATGCTACAAGATGCACGAATAATCGGAAAACAATGATGTAACAAAATCCAACAAGTATCAACGATATAACGATACAGCGATACAACCAACCAAGTATCGAAAACCAACGATTATGCATCTACACTACTAGGTAGGATATTTCTAATGTCAAATAAACATAATTGTGTTTAATGAACCTCTAAGTACTCGCGTATGAGCGATACTTTACAGAATAGAAATTCAACAGAAGACTGTACGGATACGAAATTTCAAATAACTCAAAGATCAACGAAGAAAAGTATCAACGGCGACAATAAACAATCAACAGCAAAGAACAAGGTCAAGCAACCTATTTAGACATAAACAATCATGCTTTAAGTTAAAAGAACTACACGAGTACAATTGAGAAGTACTCGCCTTTTATGTAGTCTGTGTCAGACAAGAACTCCTCACGTTCAAACACACATATCCAAATCAGGGTCCTGTATCATAAGGCATATTTAGCTACTTACACAAAATAATTAGCTAAATAAATTATTAAACTGTATTAAAGTTAATCCTAATCTTCGTAATCCTTTAATTATCCTAAATTAGTACTTAATCTCCATATGATCACATCCCGCATGATAGCTCTCGATAGAGCATTATAAAAACCCCATAGAATCCAACCATTTAACTAAACCCCAACAATATATCATTATACACAATATCAAAACCTAATCCCAACAAGGACAACCCCCAAAATGTAGCACTTGGCCATGATACACATCTAACAACCCATGTAGCTCACGGTTAAGCCAAACAAATCAAAAACACCATCTTGCAACTTACATAGATTCACATGGAAAGCTCTACAAAATATCCACGAAACCAAACAGGAACCTAGATCCAAAATAGAGTAACTACAAACCTTTACCATTCAATTAAGCTACAACCAAAAGAGTATCACACACAACAACAAGTTCTAAGTCATGCACCCACCCCACGCAAAAGCAAC
>JAGFNQ010004471.1:0-42522 GCA_024364735.1 Boesenbergia rotunda
ATGCGAGTCATGCCTTCTAGGCAAGATGACTAAGACTCCCTTTAGTGGACATAGCGAAAGAGCGACAGACTTGTTAGGACTCATACATAGTGATGTATGTGGCCCTTTCAATGTCGCTGCCAGAGGTGGTTACAGGTACTTCATCACATTTACTGATGACTTCAGTAGATATGGCTATGTGTATTTGATGACACATAAGTCAGAATCCTTTGAAAAGTTCAAAGAATTCAGAAATGAAGTACAGAACCAACTTGGCAAGAGTATTAAGATACTTCGATCAGATCGAGGTGGAGAATACTTGAGCCATGAGTTTCGTGACTACCTAGCTGAGTGTGGGATTCTATCCCAACTCACTCCTCCTGGGACACCACAGTGGAATGGTGTATCCGAAAGGAGGAATCGTACCTTATTAGATATGGTACGATCTATGATGAGTCACGCAGATCTTCCTATATCCTTTTGGGGATATGCTCTAGACACGGCAGCGTTCACACTAAACCGTGTTCCATCAAAGGCTATCATGAAGACACCATATACGATATGGACAGGGAGGAATCCCAAGATGTCTTTCATGAGGGTTTGGGGTTGTGAGGCTTACGTATGACGTCAAGTCTCAGACAAACTGGGACCCAAATTTGATAAGTGTTATTTCATAGGGTATCCCAAGGAAGCGAAGGGATACTACTTCTACATTCCTAGTCAGCACAAAGTGTTTGTTGCTAAGACTGGAGTATTTCTAGAAAGGGACTTTGTTTCTAGAAACACTAGTGGGAGTACGTTCAGTCTTGAAGAAGTTCAAGACATGGACAATAGCACTAAAGCCTTGATGGAAGTTGGAACCACAAAGTGTGGTGGTTGATGAGGTTGTTGCACAAGAAGCTGTGGAACAACAACCTGTTTATGTAGACCTACCTCTTCACAGGTCTGATACGGTACGTCGTCAGCTTGAGAGATACTCATTTCTCTTGTCTGACCATGATGACGTTATGCTCGTTGAGAACGAGCCTACCTCCTATCAGGAAGCTGTGATGAGCCCAGATTCTGAGAAATGGCTAGAGGCCATGAGATCCGAGATGGATTCCATGTACACCAACCAAGTATGGACTTTGGTTGATCCACCTGATGGGGTCAAACCCATTGGGTGTAAGTGGGTCTTTAAGAGAAAGACTGACATGGATGGACTTGTACATACCTATAAGGGTAGACTAGTAGCTAAAGGTTTCAAGCAAATTCATGATATTGACTATGATGAAACTTTTTCTCCAGTCGCGATGTTCAAGTCCATTAGGATCTTGCTTGCTATTGCAGCATACCACGATTATGAGATCTGGCAGATGGACGTCAAAACTGCGTTTCTGAATGGAAACCTCCTCGAGGAAGTGTACATGACACAACCTGAGGGTTTTGTAGATCCAAAGCATACTAGTAGAGTATGCAAGTGCATAAGTCCCTTTATGGACTAAAGCAAGCTTCTCGAAGCTGGAATCTTCGATTCGATGATGCAATCAAACAGTTTGGTTTCATCATGAATGAAGATGAACCTTGTGTCTACAAAAGGGTTAGTGGGAGCACAGTTGTCTTCCTTGTTTTGTATGTAGATGACATACTACTCATTGGGAATGACATTCCTTCACTACAGTCTGTGAAGACTTGGTTGGGGAATTCCTTCTCAATGAAAGACTTAGGTGAAGCAGTCAATATTCTAGTCATAAAGATCTATAGAGATAGATCTAAGAGATTGCTTGGCCTAAGTCAGAGTACATACATTGATACCATTTTGCAAAGGTTTGCCATGCAGAATTCCAAGAAGGGAAATCTGCCAATGTCACATGGCGTGAGTCTTTCGAAGACTCAAGGTCCCTCTTCTAGAGAGGAGAGAGACCGCATGAGCAAGATCCCTTATGCCTCAGCCATAGGATCTATCATGTACGCCATGTTATGTACTCGTCCTGATGTCTCGTATGCTTTGAGCATGACGAGCAGATACCAGTCAGATCCAGGTGAACGTCACTGGATAGCAGTCAAGAATATTGTTAAGTACTTGAGAAGGACTAAAGAATATTTCTTGATATTTGGAGGCGAAGAGGAGCTAACTGTAAAAGGTTACAGTGATGCAAGCTTCCAAACTGACCAGGATGACTACAGATCGCAGTCAGGGTTCGTGTTTTGCTTAAATGGTGGCGCTGTCAGCTGGAAGAGTTCAAAGCAGGATACAGTTGCTGATTCTACAACAGAAGCTGAGTACATTGCTGCATCTGAGGCAGCAAAGGAGGCAGTTTGGATCCGCAAGTTCATTACTGAGCTTGGAGTGGTTCCTAGCATAGCCGACCCAGTACAGCTCTATTGTGACAACAATGGAGCTATTGCGCAGGCTAAGGAACCTCGCTCACACCAGCGGACCAAACACATACTACGGCGATTCCATCTCATTCGAGAGATCATCGATCGAGGAGATGTGAAGATTTGCAGAGTACCCACAGAGGCTAACGTCACAGATCCCTTGACCAAGGCTTTGGCACAGATGAAGCATGATGGTCACACTAGGTCATTGGGTATTAGATACTACAGCGATTGGCACTAGTGCTAGTGGGAGATTGTTAGTGAGAGCCCTAGAGCCAATCATATGATGATTACTTTTTGGACTCATTGTATCATATTCTTGTATATATATTTCTTATATATAAAGACATTTCTTATGGTTATTGTACTTATGTGTATTGGTGCCAAATAACTTAGTATAATAACGTCCTTGAGTAGAAGGTTCTTATGTATATCAATCGATTAGTTGAATCGATAGTGAGATGATATAGAGAACACTACTCTTAATTATTCCTAGTCAAGTATTAACATTCAAGGACAATGTTAATGCATAGAGACTAGCATGTAGGTCAACATGATGACTTGATCTCACAAGTCATGGATATGAGATATCAAGTTGACACATGGGTATACATTAAAGAATGTATACTGAATGGCCCGCCATGAGAAAGTATCATGGATCGTTATATGAGTGTCATATATTTTCTCATGTGACTATTAGTATGACTATAGTCCTTAGACCTGAAGTCACCATAGTTCCCTACATAAGGAGTTATGTACTTTGGTTTCGTCAAACGTCACCCGTAACTGGGTGGACTATAAAGGCGATTACTGGGTATGTAACAAATTATGCGGAGGGATGTGAGTGATGTAGATGGGATCTATCCCTCCTATATGACGGGAGAGATATCATAGTCTTGATAGAGTGAGATTACTAAGTGCATGGCCATGCCCAAATAAGGCAATATGAGATATTGAGCTTATTTGATTATAGTGAGTCTACTTGGAGTTCAAGACACATAGATTTATTGGAGGATGACACGGTCTATGCTTCATAGAAGATCAATGTAGATATCGACGATAGAAGGACATTGTCACATATTATGAAAGTCATAATTAGTAGTCACATTGGTGATGTTGGATCTCAACATTCTTGTAACTTGGGTAGCAATAATGTGTTGCTAGATACCGCTCATTGCTTATGTTTCTAAGAGGTTAGAAGCATTGCCAACATTACAACAACCTATAGGGTCACACGCAAAGAACAAATAGATGGAGAAAAAATGAAGTCAAGTTCGACTTGACTAAATATGGAAAGTCCATAAAAGGCATGTTTGACTTGACCCAAATCCAAATCAAGTTTGACTTGACTTGGTTCCACTTCAAGTTAGACTTGACATGGGAGAAGAAATGGAGTCAAGTTTGACTTGACTAAATATGGAAAGTCCATAAAGGGCAAGTTTGACTTGACCCAAATCCAAATCAAGTTTGACTTGACTTGGTTCCACTTCAAGTTAGACTTGACATGGGAGAAGAAATGGAGTCAAGTTTGACTTGACTAAATATGGAAAGTCCATAAAAGGCAAGTTTGACTTGACCAAAAGGCCACCTCACCTTGACTTGACCAAGTGATGACTTGGCTTGGTATTTGACCAATGATGATGCTCCACATCATCTCCAAAGGTTGTAACCCCCCATTTGAATTTGAATTCAAATTGAAAGGGGGTTATGGCAGGCCACTTAATGGCCATTAATGGCCATTATGGCAGGCCACTTAATGGCCATTATGTGGCCGGCCACAATGAGAGAACAAAACAATGTTTTTGTTCCATTTTTCTGATTGGGTGTCTTCTCTTCTTCCTCCTCCAAGTGTTGGAGCTCTTCTTCTTCTTCTCCTCTTGGCCGAACCCTTGAATGGTGCTAGCACACCTAAAGGGTTTCCTCCATCCACTTTGTTCGCGTGGATACTTCTAGAGGGACGGCACTTGACGTCCTAGAGATCCGACATCCAAAAGGAGCGAGCGGGATTAAGCGGGGCACGCGCCAAAGGTAAAATGGTTTATCCCTCATTAGATCTAGGAGTAGATCGAGTTTTGAGCATGAAATGAATACGTGAATTTTGTTTCAGAATTTTTCTTCACACGAGATCCATGGCTTTGGGTTCTCGGGGTTTCCACGACGCGAAAAGGCGATTTTCGCGGCCCGAAAAACCCAACAAGCTGCTTGTTCAGTCACTATGTACTTGAATTCTGATCAGAGTCAACTTCATCTCACCCTTGCCGTGAGCTTCCAATGAATAGCTACTCTCTTTGGCACAAACATTTCAGCATTTTCTTTTTTTCTTTTTGCAATGTTTTTATTCCACTCTTAAATTCTATACAGCTGTCCATACAGTCACCTTTCTTCTGTGTTGGTCAATAATGGATGAGTTCAACAAACTCTGGCATGTCATGTACTCAATTCCCGAATGCATAGCCAGCCTAAACAAACCATTTCAGTTTCAATTTGGTACAAAAACTGTCTCACTGCATTTTCTGTTTTGTTCTTCTCTGCTGCAATTATTCCAGATTTTTTTCTGTATTTTCCTTCTTCTGATTTCAGCAGCTACTCGGCTTCAATTCCAACTTCATCAGCTTTTCAATTCAGATTGTCTTCAGCTGGAGATCAGATTCCAGCACTCGGCAGCAATTTCAGACCTTTCAAACTCTGAATTCTCTTTTCTTTTTGCAGCTGCAACAATTGTGCTCAGCTCCCAAATTTCATAGCTTCTTTGTTCTCAGCTTTTGTTCAGCCCCTTTCGAATTCTGAACAGCTAATTTCAGGCCTCTAACAAGGTGTGGCTGATTCCCTTCGCAAAGAACAGCTCCAATCCCAACATTTCTGCCCAAAGGTAGCTTCACAGAATTTTCTTTCTTTTTTGGCACAAGTTTCCTTCATTTGGTGCCATTTTTCTCCTCATTGCAGATTTTGTCTCTTCTCTTTTTTTTTTCTTCGTGTGGGTCTTCAAAGAATGATGAGAATTTTAAATGCCTCAATTGCTTCCATACTCAACCACTCCTTCTTGAACTTCAAACTCACTCAAAATGTAATTGTTTCCATCCTTCCATTACAAAATTTTTTCTTTTTGGATCAAAATGCCTTCTTGATACAAAACTTTTCCAAAACACTAATCACTCCCCCACACTTAAATCTTTGTCCGTCTCGGGCAAAGTAGCATCAAGAAAACATCCCAAGCAAACAAATCCTTAGAAAAATGGGGTTAAGAGTAGGAAAATAGAAAGGAAAATTGAAAAGAGTATGTATCAAGTATGATCATTTCTAAGAATAACATGGAAAAGGGAAACAATTTGATTAGCCTTCATAGATGTGATCTAATCATTGAAATATGGTTTTGAAAAAACCTAAACAAGTTCTAGAGTACAATAACATATGTGTATCACAAAAGTAAGGCTAATTCTCACTAGGCAAAATAATTCATCTCAAGTCCTCAATCAAGAATCTAAAACCAAGTAGTACTCAAGCATCCAAGAATTCATCCATGAGCTCAAATCCTAAGTTTTAACAACCAAATTTAATTTATTTTCAAAAGACTCTAAAATTCTATGGGATAACCTAGAGGGATACATTTATTCACTAAGAGCAAAAGTGCTAAATGTCATAACATGGTATTTACAAAGTCTATTTATTCATGTTATGTTTCCTAAGAATTTATTATCAACTACTTACTCCAAAAAGAGAAAGAATTTATTCCTAGAACCATGAAAATGATATGTACAATAAAATGTAAATGTAAAGAAAGTGAACCCCCCTTAAGTTGGGTAGATAGCGTCCTCAATCTACACATCCTCCACCTTTAGCTTCTTCAGTTCTTCAAAATACTTTTTGAGCCGGTGGCCATTAACTTTCCACACAAATCCATTAGCTTCGTCCCTAATTTCAACAACTCCATAGGGAAAAATATCAGTTATAATAAATGGACCTTCCCACCTCGACCTCAACTTACCTCTTATCAATTTGAGCCTTGATTTATACAATAAAACCTTCTCGCCAATTTGGAAGTCCTTTTTCACAATATGTTTGTCATGGAAATTTTTGGTCTTTTCTTTGTAAATCCTTGAATTTTCGAATGCCTCTAGCCGAATTTCTTCAAGTTCTTGAAGTTGCAATTTTCTTTCTTCTCCCGCCTTGGTAGCATCGAAATTGCAAGCTTTCACCGCCCAATATGCCTTGTGCTCTATTTCCACGGGGAGGTGACAAGCCTTACCATAAACCAAGCGGTAGGGTGACATGCCAATCGGTGTCTTAAATGATGTTCTGTAGGCCCAGAGTGCGTCATCTAACCTCTTGCTCCAGTCTTTTCTAGTGGGCCCAACTGTCTTCTCTAGAATGGATTTTATCTCTCTGTTGGAAATCTCAGCCTGTCCATTTGTTTGGGGATGATAGGATGTAGAGATTTTATGTACCACCCCATATTTGCTCAGTAGTGCCTTCATGTGTTTGTTGCAGAAATGAGATCCTTGGTCACTAATTATTGCTCTTGGAATTCCAAACCTGCAGAAAATGTGTGACCTAACAAAACTGCAAACCACAGAAGAATCATCAGTCTTGGAGGGAATGGCCTCCACCCATTTTGAAACATAATCCACAGCAAGTAAAATATACAGATAACCATAAGATGCAGGAAAAGGTCCCATAAAATCTATCCCCCAAACATCAAAAATCTCACAATAAAGTATAGCATGCTGGGGCATCTCATGTCTCGCTCCTATGTTCCCAGTTCGCTGACATCTATCACAATTTTTATAAAAAATATATGAATCATGAAAAAGGGTGGGCCAATATAATCCACACTCTAGTACTTTCCTGGCAGTCCTCTGGGGTCCAAAATGCCCCCCACAAGCTGATGAATGACAAAATGTCAGGATAGAAGAAAACTCATGATCGGGTATGCATCTCCTAATTATTTGGTCATTACAAAATTTCCACAAATAAGGATCATCCCACACATAAAACTTTGCATCACTTTTTAATTTATCTTTTTGAGCCTTAGAAAATTGAGTGGGGAAAACATGTGCAACTAGAAAATTAACTAGGTCTGCATACCACGGTGTCTCACCATGCACTGCAATCAAGTGCTCATCTCTGAAATCATCATCAATGGTGGTAGGCGATGCATCTCCTTCAAGTCTGCTCAAATGATCTGCAACTAAGTTCTCTTTTCCACTTCTATCCTTGATTTCCAGGTCGAATTCTTGGAGTAGGAGCATCCATCTGATCAATTTAGGTTTTGCATCAGGCTTTTTCAACAGATATTTGAGAGCTGCATGATCAGAAAAAATAATCACATGTGAGCACAATAAATAAGATCTGAATCTATCTAAAGCAAAAACAATGGCAAGAAGCTCCTTTTCAGTCGTGGTGTAGTTGGCTTGGGCGGCATCTAGGGTTTTGGAGGCATAGCAAATGAGGTGCTCCATCAACCCTCTGTGCTAAAACAGCTCCCACTGCAAAATTAGAAGCATCACACATTAATTCAAATGGTAGAGTCCAGTCAGGTGATGTAATAATAGGAGCTGAGGTAAGAGCCTCCCTGAGTCTATGAAAAGCTTCCTTGCAATTTTCATCAAAATGAAACTCAACATCCTTCTGCAAAAGTCATGTCAAGGGTCGAGCAATTAAGCTGAAATCTCTAATAAATCTGCGGTAAAATCCTGCATGTCCAAGAAAAGCACGAACATCCTGTACGCATACGGGGTAAGATAAAGAAGAAATAACACTGATTTTAGCAGGATCTACCTCAATACCTTTCCGAGAGACTATGTGTCCAAGTACAATCCCGTGCTCTACCATAAAGTGGCATTTCTCAAAATTAAGAACAAGGTTAGTTTCAATGCAACGATGTAAAACCCTAGACAAATTATTTAAACATGAATCAAAAGACGTGCCATAAACTGAAAAATCATCCATGAATACCTCCATACAGTCCTCTAGCAACTCACTAAATATACTTACCATGCATCTCTGAAATGTACCGGGTGCGTTGCAGAATCCGAAGGGCATACGTCTGTAGGCAAAAGTGCCAAAGGGGCAAGTGAAGGTGGTCTTCTCCTGGTCCTCTGGATCTATGCAAATCTGAAAATAGCCTGAAAATCCGTCCAAGAAACAGTAGTGCGACTTCCCTGCCAGTCTCTCAAGCATCTGATCAATGAAGGGTAAAGGGAAGTGATCTTTCCTTGTGACCTTGTTGAGCTTCCTGTAATCAATGCAGACTCTCCAGGAATTCTTAACTCTGGTGGGCACTAGTTCATTGCTTTCATCTGCCACCACAGTCACTCCAGATTTCTTGGGCACCACGTGAATAGGACTAACCCACTGACTGTCAGAAATAGGGTAAATGATGCCTGCCTGTAGAAGTCTAGTCTCCTCTTTCTTTACAACATCCAAAATAAGTGGATTGAGTCTCCTTTGTGGTTGCCTCATAGGTTTGACATTGTCTTCTAAAAATATCCTGTGCATGCAGATAGCTGGGCTGATACCTGGTATATCTGATAAAGTCCACCCAATTGCCTTCTTGTAGTGCCTCAGGACTTGCAATAATTTTTCTTCTTGTTCTGACTCCAAATGCTGTGCAATAATCACGGGTAAAGTCTACTCCTCTCCTAGGTATGCATACTTCAAATGGCCTGGTAATGGCTTCAGTTCACTCTGGTCTTCTTCAGTTATAATAGGTGATCCTCGGGGCTCTGTGCAATCCCCTACACTTTGAATCTCAACAGAAATAGGTGATCCTTGGGGCTCTGTGCAATCCCCTACACCTATAAAAATCTCTCCAGCTGGAAATGCATCTGAAATGTCTTCTGAAAAATCCTCAGTCTCTGCAGTAAGTACTCTCTCAGCCTCCTCTGAAAAATCAGATAAAAATCCCTCAGCCTCTAACTCTGTCTGCTCCAGCTCATCAAGAATATCCATGCTCATGATGGAGTGATCCTCTCTCGGGTGCTTCATAGCATCAAAAAGGCTAAACTGAACCACCATGTCTCCGATCTCCATGGAAAGTGTACCGGCATATACATCAATTTTGGTTCTAGCAGTCTTCAGAAATGGTCTTCCTAAAATAAGCGGAGAACGGTGTGCCAAATAATCTCCCTCCATATCCAAAATATAAAAGTCTGCAGGAAATATTAGCTCCTTTACCTTCACCAAAACATCTTCAATCATACCTGCTGGGTGGGTCTGGCTCCTGTCTGCTAGCTGTATCACCACACCAGTGGGCTGTAAAGGGCCTATGCCGAGCATCTGAAATACTGACCTGGGCATCACATTTATCGAAGCTCCTAAATCAAGCATAGTATCATGGAATGTAGTGCTCCCTATCTCACAAGAAACCGTAAATACCACTGGGTCTTCACACTTCTGAGGAATGGTGTGGATAAGTGCTCAGATATTCTTCCCAAAGCTGACCAACTCATTTTCCTTAAGTTTCTTTTTGTGAACACAAAGATCTTTCAAAAACTTAGAATACTTTGGAATTTGTTTAATCATGGTCAACAAAGGTACATTGATCTCTACTTTGCTAAAAAGTTCCACTAGTTCATTAAATTCCTTAGCCTTCTCCTCCTCTACTTGCTTTTTGGCTAGTGTTTTCTGCTGTGGAAAGGGTAAGGGAACCCTAAAGTCATCCTCTTTGGCCGGAGGTGGAGAGGCTGAAATTTTGGTTGCTGTCCCCTGCGAAGTGGCTGCTGTACCTTGCGTCTCGCCACTGATTTCTTCTCCATTTTCCACCAAATTTGGAGGGTTACTTGAGGTAGGGGTTGGGAACGGGCTAGGGGTGGAATTAGCTGAATTTGAAGTCGTTTCATGGCTGTTTTGAGCTGGAATTGAAGTTGCTGTCCGATTTTCTAAAAAATCTGCTCTTGGACTCTTTGGAGATGAAGTGACCTTCCCACTCCTCAAAGTAATAGCACTCACGTTTCCTTTAGGATTAGGAACAGTTTGGGAAGGTAATTGACTTGATGCTTAAGCTTGATTTTGGTTAATCCCACTAGCCAATTGCCCCATTTGTCTCTCAAGATTTTGTTGGTATTGTTGTAAAACTTGTTGTTGTTGTTGTTGCCAAGCTTGCTGTTGTTGCTGTTGTTGTTGCTGCTGTTGTTGTAAAGCATGTTGTAGCATATCCATCAGTTGTTGTTGTTGCGCATTTCCTCCACTTGAGCTCCCATAGCCTCCTTGGTTAGCATATTGCCTTGACTGATTTTGAAACCCTTGATTATAGGGCTGTGAAATCTGATAATAGGGCTGGGAAGGCTGGAAATTTGGTTGGTTTTGAGTTTGGAAAGCTGGAAATGATTGAAAGCCTTGCTGCCCTTGATGATATGGCTGGAATTGAGGCTAGAATTGCTGAAATAGGGGCTGCAGTTGCTGAAATGTAGGCTGAAAATTCGAATTCGAAGGCTGAAAAGCTTGCTGTGGCTGCTGGAAATTTTGTGAAGGCTGCTGTAATTGCTGTGTTTGAGGGTTTTGTTGGCAGAACGAGTTCCCATATTTGAGATTTGGGTGATCCCTCCAACCAGGGTTGTAAGTAGAGGAGTAAGGATTGTTTCTTGCTTGAAATTGTCCTCTTACCAATGTTGCTACTGTCTCGTCTTGTTGGAGGGTGGGGCATGAATCTGAGGTCTGCTCTTGACTAGAGCAAATGTCACACACACTCATCACTTGATTAGATTGTGGAATTGCTGAAAGATTTGAGCCTTGATTTGCATTATTAACCTTCAACTGCTTAATAAGTGATGTGATCTCTGTCAGTGAATTCCTTATCTCTTTTCTGATCAGTAGGAACTACCTGAACTTCACCCACTCCTCTGGTGGTCAAGGCTCTGCTTCCAAATTGTTGGGAATTCTCAGTCATATTAGAAATGAGCTCCCTAGCTTGAATTGGCGTTTTGTTCACTAGGGCCCCTCCAGCTGCAGCATCTATCTGCAGCAATCCCTCATAAAAGTACTGAATCAAAAGTTGCTCGCTGATCTGATGCTGGGGACAACTTGAACACAACTTGTTGAATCTCTCCCAGTAATCATAAAGTGTCTCCCCCACTACTTGCTGAATACCGCAGATGCTTTTTCTGATTATTGCTGTTCTGGAGGCTGGGAAGTATTTTTCCAAAAATGCTTTCTTCATGGAGATCCAACTAGACACATGTCCTGTAGGTAGATAGTAAAACCAGTCTTTTGCTGCTCCTGTCAGTGTAAAGGGGAAAGCTCTCAGCTTGATATCTTCTTCAGAAATGCCCTGAGGCTTCATAGTAGAGCATACAACATGGAATTCGTGCAGGTGTCTATTGGGATCCTCTCCAAATAATCATTGAAATTTGGGCAGCAAATTGATGAGTCCAGATCTGAGCTCGAAATCTCCCACTAGCTCTGGATAAGCTATGCTGGAGTACTAAAACGAAGCATCTGGTGCTGCGAGCTCCTTCATGGTCCTCTGGTGGTCTGCCATGATACTGCCTGAGTGAGTGAAAATAGTCTGGATAGGAGGGATATCTGTAGTCTCAGAAAGGATGCCCTGACTCCTCCTAGCTCTGAAAGTCATCTCAATCTCAGGGTCGAATTCTTCTAGATCACCACCTGTAGACCTGGTCAAAAACAAAACAAATCGCAGTAAAAGTAGATAAAGAGATAAAACAAATAAAATCAAATCACCAGGTATAACAATAAGCACAAAAATAAATCGAGAAAGATATGAAATAAGTGCACAAGCAAAAATCAAACAAATCAACTAGTAAGTCCCCGGCAACGCCGCCAAAAATTTGACGGACCCAAAATAGACTGTCACGAATGTGGGTCTCAAATTTAAATATGAATATAAAATGCTGGAAACCCTTTTTGCAATCAAAATCTGAAAATGTAGCAAAGGGGCCACAGGTCGTATTTTTCTCAGAGCTAGTTGTTGTGTTTGATTCGAGTTTGGTTTATGTGTCGTTTGTGTTTTTGGGTTTCAAATAAGTAATTGGGATTTGGGTTGTAATTCAGAGATGAAATCACAATGAAAATTAAAGAAACTCAATTCATGAACTGAATAAAGAGATGGCACTTAATAACTCAACCTATGGGAAACCTAATCAAAGCACTTACAAAATTTTTGGAAACTGATTTCTGATTTCAAAAAAACAAAAGAAATGCTAAGACATGAAGTAGAGGCAGTGATGGGAGTTTTCGGTAAGCAAATCAAGCTTAAAACAAGTGCTAACTATGGAAGTCGAAAATTAAGCAAGCAACAATATTAACTCAAACTTACTACAAATTTTTGGAAGCTAACCAATGCAAAGAAAATTCAGTAATAGATAAAGGTGATATCAATAGATTTCAAAAGCTATCCTACACCAAAAGACAAGCAAACAACTGATTTAAATCAGTGCCTAAAATAGCTTGGCACGCAAGATGAAAACTTGTGCCAAGGCTGCTTTTTATTGCCAAAAAAAAACTACTTCTATCAGTTCAGAAATGCAGCTGACCGAATGCAATTTGAAAAGCAAACTATCAATGAAGAACTTGGCAGGAATGGATGAAGAAAACCAGTCTCAAACAGTTCACTTAAGACACAAACCGAAAATAAACAAGTGCATGTGCAGAAATGTAAAGAATTCAGAAATTCAGCACCTAACTTGAACTCAAAACAAACAATTGATCTGAAATCGATTCACCATTCTAAGGATCAACAAGTCTAGGGTAGAACTCGCATACAATTGACACAAAACTCAGAGGCAAATTGACTGAAATGGCAGAAAGAAACTGAAGTTGCAGAATTTCTGAAATCTGGATGCAGAGTTGGTACGCAAGCCGAATTTGGCACACAACAATTAGATTGCAGGGAACTACAATTAAATGCTATGATATCTAAGCAACCTATCTACCTAATGCGAGAGCAGAAATTAACAACTAAAAAGCTCAGAAGCAATTCAGAAAACAAGCAATCTGAAACAAATTCAGAAACTAAAATAAAATTGCAGGAATTGAAGTGGCACGAGGCTGAAATTGACACGCAAGAAAAGAAACTGAAAACTAACTGAAATTGAACCTGATTGTCACCTAAACAAGCTCTTAAACTACTTAGCTCGAAGAATTAAAACCTAATGAAGCTAAACAATTCAGAAAACAAACTAAACAGCTGATATAACTGTAAATTTAGAACAGAGTTCGTGTAGAAATTAAACTACAGCTAAAACACAATGAAACTTAATTATCTAAGCTACTCCTCAACCCTTCTCCAACTCAAGAGCTCCTTGGTCGTCAATCAAGGGAGAACCTCAGACCCGCAAGCTCAACAAATCAGTGGAAGAACTGTCTCTGCTACCGAATCAAATCAGACCCTGCTCAAGCCGAAAACTGCTTCCAACTTCTTCAAACTCGCTGTGGTGGATTGCGATTGGGATTAGGGAATGATCCGAGCCTTCCAGGGAACCCCTTTGGATAGCTCGGATGCAATGCGATTGTGCACAGCTGAGCTCGCTGAAATCGGAAAACAAAGCTACTGAAACCTCACGTAGCCCTGCTATTGAGCAAAATCCAATCTGAAAACCTCACAGAGAACTCTCTCCACTGACCTAGCCCTTGTTCTAGTGAAGGATTGAGTGATCACGCCTTCGATTGGATGAAAACTTGAAGAACACGAAGAAAAATCGAAGGAAACTACTGTTGCGGCGAAGACGCGATGAAGGGAAGAGCTGCGCAGGTTTTTCCTTAAGTAATTAGCATTGAACGGCTCAGATTGATTTGAGGAAATCCAACGGCTGATCTTGCTCTGATTTGAGCCAAACTTTGAGGATGTTGATCAGGGGTCAGGATCTGCCTCGTGGTAGCTCGGATCCTCCAGATGTACAATGGGTGGTCCAGATCAACCTAATCTTTGAATGGACGATCTAGAGCTCTCCAAGCTTGATCCAATGGTTGAATGGGATCTGATTGGGATGAAACCTTTAGATCTTGATCAAAGTGCTTGATCAACCCTAACCCTAGCTCGAATTGCTTCAGATGGTCCCGGATGGCTCAGATCTAGCCGCTTTTGAATCGGACGACCCAGATTTAATCCTAATCTTGATAACTCGATCCGGGTCACTTCCGACTCAAGTTTGACCCAATATGCCCTAGGTCCATGAACCCTTCATGCCTACAAAAAATAGATCAAGAATTTAGTGGCCAAATAATCCAAATATGTGTAAATTTGCAATTAAGTCCAAAATAAGAGGAAATTCTAAAACCTAGGGCAATTTCACAATTAAGCGATAAAACATAGGTCAAACATGGATTTTAGCAACTCAAATAATCACTAAAATGGTATTTATCAATGCGCTGCAAATGCAAGCATCAATTGGATGGACTCTAATCGTGCCATGGGAGCATAGGTCTCATCATAATCAAGGTCTTCAACTTGACTGTAGCCCTTGGCTACTAAGCGTGTCTTGTTTCTTATGATTTCTCCCTTATGGTTCAATTTATTTTTGAAGACCCATTTGGTTCCAATAATGGTGGTCTTCTTAGGTCTAGGGACTAAGTCCCAAACTTGACTTCTTTTGAATTGACTTAGTTCATCTTGCATGACAATGATCCAATCGGGATCATTTAATACTTCGTCAATTTTTCTAGGTTCAATTTCGAAAATTAGGGAAACTTCATTAGCCTCATTCTGGAAGAATGATATAGTCCTAAACCCCATGATGGATGTCTCCAATAATTTGGTCTTGGGGATGACTAGAGGCTAATCTAGTTGTCCTTGGTGTAGGTGGTGCTTCTTGAATGGTGTCACTAGACACAAGCTCAGCCTCAGGATCCGGCTGATCTATGGGTTGTCTGGGCTCACCATCATCAGACTCATCACCACCATCTACAACATTTGGAATTTCATCCAAACCCAATTGCCTGAGTTAGAATTGAGCTCCTTCAACATCTTCTGATTGACTATTTACTTTGGGAATTTCCTCAAAAACAACATCAGAAGACTCTTCAACCAATCTAGATTTCTTGTTGTAGACTCAGTAGGCTTTGCTAACGAGGGAGTACCCGACAAGTATCCCTTCATCAGCCTTTGCCGTGAACTTTCCAAGGTGGTCCTTGGTGTTTAGGATAAATACCTTACACCTAAACACCCTAAGATGTTTAACTGTAGGTGGTTTCCCAAACCAAAGTTCATGGGGAGTCTTGCCTAAAAATCTATGGATGAGGACTCGGTTTTGCACGTAGCAAGCTGTGTTTACAGCTTCGGCCCATAAGTAACTCGGTAGTGAGTACTCATTGAGCATGCTTCGTGCAGCCTCTTGTAAGACCCGATTCTTCCTCTCCACAACACCATTTTCCTGTGGTGTTCTAGGAGTAGAGAACTCGTGTCTATACCCTCTATCTTGACAAAACTCTAAAAATCTTTGATTTTGGAATTCACCTCCATGATCACTTCTTATTCCTTTAATAGTTGATGATTTCTCATTTTCAATTCTTCTACAAAATGAAATGAACACATCTAAGGTTTGGTCCTTATATTTTAGAAAATATGTCCATGTATATCTAGTAAAATCATCAATGATAACAAAACAATATCTACTACCATTCAAGGATATAATAGTACTACAATCAAACAAGTCCATATGAAGTAAATCCAATGTGGTAGAAGTACTTACAGTGCTTTTACCTTTATGTGTAGATTTTGTTTGCTTACCCATTTGACATGCATCACAAAGTTTGTCCTTTTCATACTTGATGCTTGGTAAGCCACGAACTAATCCCTTGTTGGCTAACTTCCGGATATTCTTCATGTTCACGTGTGCTAGTCTCCGGTGCCAAAGGGTGGACTCATCTTCTCTTGACATGAGACACTTAGCAAAAGCATTGTAGCACTTTTAAAAGAAACTTGGTAAATGTTATCTACTGTTGTTCCTACTAGTACCGTGTCAACATTGTCATGTTGTCTAACTAGACATTGACTTGATTGGAAATCAATTGTGTAACCCGCATCACATAATTGACTGACACTTAGGAGATTAAATGTCATCCCCTTGGCTAGAAGGACATTCTTAATCCTAAGACATTCGAATATCTGAATGTCTCCTATTCCTATAACCTTAAGACTACCATTGTTACCAAAGGAAACATTACCTCTACTTTTTCTTTGAAGGGTAGTAAATAATGATCTATCACCGGTCATGAGTTTGGAGCACCCACTATCAACGAACCAAGTTGATAGATGCTCCCCCTCAATCACAACCTACACAATTCGAAAAATAGAAGATTTAGGTACCCAAATTTTGGGACCTAAAGCACCTACTAAGCAAGACTTAGGCA
Source organism: Boesenbergia rotunda (assembly GCA_024364735.1). Lineage (NCBI taxonomy): Eukaryota > Viridiplantae > Streptophyta > Magnoliopsida > Zingiberales > Zingiberaceae > Boesenbergia > Boesenbergia rotunda. The sequence goes on from JAGFNQ010004471.1 coordinate 16,645, forward strand.
CCCATGCCTTGACTACTTTCCTTTGAACCCTAGGTGTCTTAGATTATCTAACATCAGTCCTAGACATTAGGGACACAAATGATGGTTCTTTGGTCGGTAACCAATACCGACCCTATTGTAGACTGCCTTTTGGGCATTCAAAATCATATCTATAGTCTTTGAGCTTTTTGAGAATTTCTCAAGAACACTCTTGAGTCTCTCAACATCACTCTTCAAAGATTTGTTTTCATCCTCTAGCATCTCAATATGCAAATCATAAACATCCTCATCCTTAAAGGATGTTAACTGTTCAACTTCAATTTTTAATGACTTAACCTTATTTTTTGACTTTTTCAACAAATCGGTTAAGCATGCAATTGTTCTATAGCATTTATCAAGTTCGGGAGTAATTACCTCTTCATCATCCAAAGATGATGAAGCCGCGTTTGATGAGTCACTCGATTCATCACTGCTTTCTTGATCTTCCAATGCCATGAGTGCCACATGTCGTGTACTCTTTTCATCCTTCTCTTCATCGGATGAACTTGAGGAGGATTCATCCCATGTGGCCTTCAAGGCCTTCTTCTTCTTCTTGGATTTATCCTCCTTCTTCTTGGATTTCTCCTCCTTTTTCTTTAGCTTTGGGCATTCACTCTTGAAGTGCCCTTTCTTGCTACACTCATAACAAGTAATGTTAGATTTATCAACCTTAACTTCACTAGGGTTACCTTTACCCTTGAAGCGCTGGCTCTTCCTCATCATCCTTCTAACAAAATTTGTCATCTCGGAGGAAGAAGACCCACTTCCATCTTCGTCGGACTCGGATTCGGATGAGGATGAAGATGAAGAGACTTCCTTCTCCTTCTTCTTCTCCTTCTTCTTCTTAGTCTTTTCTCCTGCAACTAAGGCAATCCCCTTCTCCTTGGAGCCTTTGTTACCCATCTCATGTAGCTCCATTTCACAAAATAAATCATCTAGTTTTATAATTGATAAATCCTTAGATACTTTGTAGGCATCCACCATGGATGATGTAATGACCCGGAAAATTATCTTAATATTTTATGAAAATATTGAGCATATTTAAATAATTTTCCGAAGGACCTAGAGGTATTAATACCAACTTTGGCCTAGAAAACCCATATTTTCTCATTTAAATTGAGAAAACTCAACACTAATGGGTCTTATATGGGCTTTTTAGTACCATAACTATAGGGGGATTTTAGGTAGAGATTAGTATAAATATAAGTAGGATTTAATTAGACATATTAGCATGATTATGGGTAAGTCTTAGCTTAATTTTCCTATGTAAATGGAGACATTAGGTATTAATGGGCCTTAAATGGGTCCCAAAAATAGGTCTTAATTAGGTAAAAAATTAATATAAATATAAAAGGATTTTATTTAGGAATATTAGCATAATTATGGGTGATTTTAGGAGAATTTTCGAAATAAAGGGGAATTTTCGAAAATAAGAAAAAGGATTTAAATAAAATAAAAATAAAATAAAAATAAAATAAAAATAAAGGTGCAGGGGCCAAGGATTGAACCTTGGACCTCTTATACAACCATGAATGCTTTAACCAACTCACCTAGCAAGGAATTCTTATGAGGAAATGATGTGGATGGTGGTTAAGGAGTAGAAGAAGATGAAGGGTCATGGAGAGACTTTTCATTTACCTCTTTAATGGGTGATAAATAGGGGGGGGGGGGTTTAGGAGTTACTTCTTCTTCTCATTCCTTGCATTTTCGAAACTCATTCTCCCCTCATCCTAGCCGAACACCCAAGGAAAGGTTCTCCCTTGGAAAAGCTCCACAAGGGGTCTTATCTCCAAGGTCTAAGAGTTTTTCAAGGATACAAGGACAAGGGTGTGCAAGGGTCCAAAGATCTTACCATTTCCTCCTCTTTCAAGGTTTGAAAAATCAAGAGAATCTAAGGTAAGACTCCCTCACCTGGGGTATAATAGTTCCCTATGATTTCCATGATTTTTAGCATGATATATGGGTTAGTTTTTGGATTTGATGTTGAAAGGAAACAAAACCAAGGTCCCTATGTTTATGGGTTTCGGCCACCTGATTTGAATGTATATAAATATGTTAAAAATCTTTATAATGTTATTTAATGTTCTCTTATGATGTGTAGAGGTTAAGTATAATTTTTGGGAATTTTTGGAGTACCCTAGGACACTCTAGGGTTTCGGCCAACATGAAAGGGACAAAAACCAAGGTCCCTATGTTTATGGGTTTCGGCCACCATGATTTGAATGTCTATAAATATGTTAAAAATCTTTATAATGTTATTTAATATTCCCTTATGATGTGTAGAGGTTAAGTATAATTTTTGGGAATTTTTGGAGTACCCTAGGACACTCTAGGGTTTCGGCCAACATGAAAGGGACAAAAACCAAGGTCCCTATGTTTATGGGTTTCGGCCACCATGATTTAAATATCTATAAATATGTTAAAAATATTTATAATGTTATTTAATGTTCCCTTATGATGTGTAGAGGTTAATTATAATTTTTGGGAATTTTTGGAGTACCCTAGGACACTCTAGGGTTTCGGCCAACATGAAAGGGACAAAAACCAAGGTCCCTATGTTTATGGGTTTCGGCCACCATGATTTAAATGTCTATAAATATGTTAAAAATCTTTATAATGTTATTTAATATTCCATTATGATGTGTAGAGGTTAAGTATAATTTTTGGGAATTTTTGGAGTACCCTAGGACACTCTAGGGTTTCGGCCAACATGAAAGAAACAAAACCAAGAACCCTAAGCTTGAGGGTTTCGGCCACCATGATTTATGTGTCTATGACTATGATAAAAACCTTGATAATGTTGTTTAAATGTTCTCTGATGATGTTAGAGATTAAATAAAATTTTTGAGAATTTTTGGGGTACCCTAGAGACCCTATATGTTTCGGCCAACCTCAAGGACCCAAGGATTAGGGTGAGTTCTAAACTTCAAGTATACATTTGATATGTTGTCATGATATAAGGGTGATGGAGGGTGATTATGTAAATTTCCACACGGTCTAGAGACTCTATAAGTTTCGGCCAAGAAGGAATAATAAGGAAAAAGTTATGATTTATTTCAAGTAAGGGCTTCAGTGGCTCTATGGTAAAATGTGATTAGTGTCTTATGATTGATTGGGGATTTTAATGGAATTTTTCCATACCCCCATGGGCCTTATGGATTTCGGCCAAGGCAGGTATCTAGGGTTTGGGATGGAGTTAGGACCCAAAGAATGATTGTTTATGCTCATTATAAAGTATACGTGAAGGTTCAAGCATGTGATGGAAATTAAGTTACCCATAACCCTAACATTAAGCACCATACTTTATGTTTGTATGTTATGATAAGAATGATGCCATGATAAGTATCTTATGTTTATGTTCATGATAAGAATGATGCCATGATAAGTATGTTACGTTTATGTGCATGATAAGAATGATGTCACGACAAGTATGTTATGTCTATGTTCATGATAAGAAGGATGCCATGATAAATATGTTATGATCATGTTCATGATAAGAATGATGCAATGATAAGTATGCTATGAATGTCTTATGAATTATGAAGCATGCAAAGTATTTTACTTTATGAATGGGCTTGTACCGGACCCAAGTATGAGTCCAAGGGATGGGCACCTTAAGAACGCCCCGGTTCTGGACTACCGGAGCTGTCCACGGTTCTGGCACTACCGGAGCTGTGCAACAGGGATGGGCTCCTTGAGAACGCCTCGGTTCGGGGACTACCGACTATGCTGTCCTTACCCTAGTAGGTCGGGGCTCGCTACCTCGGACTTACTAGGGATGCGCGCTATGATGTATGTATGTGGTACAAGCCGGGGACCCCAAATGTTATGATGATTATGTTTAAGCATTTTAAAAGTATGTTTTTAAAAGTTAAGCATCCCTATGTATATGCATTCCACCCATGCATTCATACATGTTATGCATTATGTTATGATAATGATGTGTTATGCTTATGCTCCATGTTAAAAGATATGTATGAGAATGAATGATCCATGTTATGATTATGGTAAGAAGATGCTCTTATGATATGCTAGAATGTATGCCTATGTTTATGCCATATAGGTTGGTTTATATCTTATGTTTATATTTATGCCATGTCTCATGCCATGCTAGGAAAGTTTATTAAGTTATGCTATGCCATGTATCATGCCATGCTTAGAATGTTTACGATGTCTATGCTTGATATGCTAGAAAGTATGCCTATGGTTGATTTACATCTTATGCTTATGTTCATGCCATGTATGATGCCATGCTTAGAATGTTTAATTATGTTTATGCCTATGTTTATACTTTATGCCATGATAAGAATGTTTAATTAGATTTATGCCTATGTTTATGCTTTATGCTATGATAGAAATGTTTATGATGCTTATGTTCCATATGATTATGAATGAATGACGAATGATTTTAGTGAGTAGGAAAGAGTCTTACTAAGCCTGTGTGCTTATAGTCTTTTTCCTTATACCACAGATCATGCAAGGGGACCATGAGGAAGCAGCAGGAGGGCAAGATTATATGTGTGTGATAGTGACTTGGCCCATGAAATCAAACGTTTGCCGTTATGCTAAGAACTTTACTTTTGTTAAGTATATGCTCGATTAGTGACTTATGGAAACTTATGATATGATGTTATGCATGATATGAAATGAACCTCATGATATGATGTTAAGCTTGTTATGACATGATGTTTAAGTATGAAGTCTATATGTCTAGTGTCCATGTCACTATGTTAGAAATGGTAGTAGGGGCATGTAAAGTTTAAGTTATTCCGCTGCAGTATGATGTTACATGCCTTAAGTATGTTAGCGTAACGCCGCTTTAGGAAAAAAAAAAGCGGACGTTACAGATGACCACAAAGCATTCCTTGGAAAAACTTTAAGCACATACCTTACAAGGTCGCGGTTCTCGACCTTTTCATCAATGGAATGGAGACCGTTGAGGACTTCCTTGAACCAGCTATGGAGTTCAATCACGGTCTCACTCTCCTTCATGGAGAGGTTTTGTAGTTGGTTGAGGAACAAGTCCCTCTTGGCAATTCTTGAATCTCGGGTTCCCTCATGGAGTTAAATAAGTTTATTCCACAAATCTTTTGCACTTGTAAAGGGACCAACCTTGATGAGTTGGTCTTGTTCATGCCACATTATAAGGTCACCACCGCCTTCGCATCGGCTTCACTCTTCCGAGTTTGCTCAACCGCCCAATGCCAAGATTCCAATTCTTTTCCTTCATCATCCTTTGGAGGGGAAAAACCCTCCTTCACAGCGAACCAAGTGTTAATGTCCATCTTTAGATAGTACTCCATCTTCGATCTCCAATATTGAAAATCTGCTCCATCGAAGAAGGGAGGTCGGGTAGTTCTAAAACCTTCTCCCAAGGCCATTGTCGTTGACTCTTGGATGTTAAGCCGCTTGTAAAGAGCCCCAAGCTCTGATACCACTTATTGGAACTTGGATGGCTAGAGAGGGGGGGGTGAATATAGCCAGACACCCACTTCTTTCAATTTTAGGTTTCTCTGCAGTTGGTTAGTAACACAGCGGAAGAAAAAACAGAGTTGCAGAAACTAAAACCTAAACTAAGCACGAACACAAAATGCTAACAAAGAGGATTTACAAGGTTCGGGGATAACTTGCCCCTACTCCTTGGTGTGCCCATATGGTGGGCGATCCCTTGATTGTCGGCAGATCAAGCCCCGGAAAATCCGGATAAACTGCAACCTCCTTCTCGGTGGAGTAACCGCTCCACAGCGTTTCAAGATGGATCAAGTATAAAGTACAGGAAACACAAGAAGGATCTTACTTAGCACCTAGAACCACAAGAACACAAGCAAACTTCTCCCGAGCTCCAATCAACACAGATCTCATGCAAGAACTCCCTTCTTCGTGTCTTCTCGCTGATGGACTCACCAAGCTTCTTGTTTCTCTTCCAAGTGCTCAAGTAATAGAAGGTTGCTTCAAGGATCACAGATGCTTGCTCAAGATGATGGAACAGAGTTGTCGCAAGAGCACAATGTGGAGAACTTCGTTTTTGAGACTTGTTCGCCACCAAGCGCTTATGTCTCAACTCACTTATCACCAGGTCACCACCTCACTGCAGCCTCCAGCTGCTCACCTGCAACAGCAAACTACCACTGAGCTCTCCTGGACTCCCTGAGCTTCCCTCAGCCAAGCCCCAGTCAGCAGCTCCAGCAGTGTCAGCATCCGTTGCAACCTGAGATGGAAAATGGACAAACCTGCTCCAAGGAAAGACTCCCATTGACTCTCCTTGAATGTTTGAATCCATTCCTGTCACCTGCACACTTGATCATATCATTAGCACAACAAATCAAGCAGAGAATTAGGTATCAGAGATTAAGAGCAAAGAAATCAGATGTGTTCAGACGTGATCAGAGCGTCTGACAGTGCATTTTGAATTAAAGTGATCGATCACCGGACCGATCAGAGAGCCTCCTGATCGGTCACCAGACCGATCAGGGTGGGTTCAGATCAATCAGGCTCCATCCTGATCGGTCCCCAACGTGTAATCAGAAATCGCGACTTCTCTGAGACCGATCACCAGACCGATCCCAAGTCGTGGATCGGTCACTAGACCGATCACCCCTTTGCAGGGTGATTTCTTAGCTCCGCAGTCCAACCCTCCTGATCGGTCACCACACTGATCAGGGCATGCTCAGACCGATCGGGCTCCGTCCTGATCAGTCATAGTGAGGAACTCGCGACATTTGATCGTTCACCAGAACGATCTGAACAGTGTTCCAGATCGGTCACCGGACCGATCAGGAGCTGAGCAGTAGGGTTCCCAAAAACCCACTGTATACTCCCTGATTGGTCACCGGACCGATCAGGAGCCAGACAGTGAGTGAACTGTATGCTCCCTGATCAATCACCAGACCGATCAGGAGTCGATCAGCAGGTTTGCCAAAGTCACCGTATGTTCCTTGATCGGTCACCAGACCGATCAGACATCGCTAGATCGGTCACCAGACCGATCCACGAGGGAATTCCGTGGCAACTTCCCCGATCGGTCACCAGACCGATCCAGGCAATGCCAAACCCACTCTAAGTCAAGTGAACTGGCTCCCAGCCTCCCCTGACTCATGCTCAGTCCCCTGTACCAAGACTCCATGCCCAGTCTCACTCACCGGGACTTCAACCTAACCCTCCAAGCTAGGACCTGGCCCTCCAAGCTTGGATTTCATCCAACCTAGCCCTCCAAGCTAGGACCTGGCCCTCCAAGCCAGGATTTCATCATCCTAGCCCTCCAGGCTAGGACCTGACCCTCAAAGCCAGGACTTTTCACTCCTAACCCTCCAAGTTAGGACTTTTCCACGCCTAGCCCTCCAAGCTAGGTTTTTTCCACACCTAACCCTCCAGGTTAGGACTTTTCACACCTAGCCCTCCAAGCTAGGATTTTATCACACTTAACCTCCAGGTTAGGACTTTTCACATCTAGCCCTCGAAGCTAGGATTTCATCAAACCTAGTCCCACTAGGTATGCCTAGTCCACGACCAGAACTTAATCACAATCATCTCATCAACTTAATCTAAAATCAGTGTCAACACCAAAACAACAATTAGGATCAGACTGCATCAACACAAGAGACTACTAACTCACTTTACCCAAGCGAGTTTCGTCAAAAGATAGTAGCCTGAAATGAGCCCCTTTAAATAGGGCTCGAATCTGAAATAGGCGCTACCGACTGGTCCCAGTCAGATCCAACCATTGCCGTACAACGATCGAATCTGCTAGCCTGTTCCAGCCAACACCAGTCGACTGCCCCCAGGGCAGTCGACTTGTCCGAGTCCTAAGCCTAGGGTTACACTTCCGAATACATTTCACTCTGCACTCAAACCCTCCTGGCTTAGCCCCTGAGTACAATCACTCATACCCAGACCCTCACAACCAGGTTGACTCTTCACCAGCAGCCTTGACTGTTGCCTTCACACCTTCTTCATCTTCGGCCCTCGTCCCTCGGATGCACACGCAAACCTCCAGTTTGCCTCCATGCCACCCTTCACGTACGCCTCAAAGTACGCATCCCTTGGCTCATCGTCCCTGCTATCCAACGATCCCTCGGATGCGCACGCAAGCCTCCAGCTTGCCTCCATGCCATCCTTCACCTGAAGACATCAACCAAGTCCATGTGTACTGGTACACCTGCACACTCATGTACACATATGAGAACACAATAAACCCTAACTTAACCATATTGCCCACACACATCAAAACCCCCATGATCCTCCAGATCATCTCAGGGTCGATTGACTCAACAATCTCCCCCTTTTTGATATATGGCAATATGTTAAGTTAGGTAAACATATAACAATAATAATAACAAAAGAAATAACAACAGCAACAGCAATTGAAAATCAAAGCATATCACACAAGAGGCAACCTCCCCCTTAGCCTATGCTTTCTCCCAATTTTCAATCCTTATTGCTAATTTCAAGTTAAGTTTTCCCAACTTAACTCCACTCACAATAACCGGTTAAGTTGTCCCAACTTAATTCCAAAGTATCACCAATCAATCAAAGTTAAGTTTCAACCCAAACCTAACTTAACACTCAAGTTCTCCCCCTTTGACACCATCAAAAAGTTTGCCCCAAGCAACCTTACCCCTGGTGCCAAATAGATCGTAACCAGATTTCTAAAAACCCTTAGAAATCACAAAACCACAATCTGCCCATACTGCCAGTCGACTGCCCCCACGATAGTCGACTGATACGCCATTTCCTGATTTTCCAACCGAAATTCAGAAATGCGTATAAAATTCCAGAAAATCCAGAAAATTGTGAAATTTTACAAGCACATTTGTTAGAGTATTCCCTACCCTAGAAAAATATTGGTTCATGAAAACATCAACCGTGCTTGACTTTTGGTACAACCCTAAAAATCCTCAAATAGTGTTAACTTTGTATCAACTTTGAAATTCAATCATGATTTTCTATATTTTCCAATTTTATTTACCTCTATTTGACATATAGAATGGTTCCCAAACCTCCCCTTTTCATAACAATATTTTCATTTTGACAAAAGCTCCCCCTTTTTCTCTCTTAACTCTAGATGATCATGAAAAACATCCCTTTTTAAATGCCTTTTCCTATAGAAATCTTTTTCATTCAATACACTCAATGAATTTAGGCAACCCAATTAATATGAAATTTTAAAACACATCATGAAAACATAGATAAAATTTACTAGTTTCAACCAAAACTCAAATCAGGTATCATAAAACAATAACAATTCATGTGGCAAATCATAGATAGAAGAGAGCAAGTTAAAATTAAATCATAAATCCACATAACATACCATGAACAAAAACTTCATAATTCATCATAAAGCAGAATGTATCATACATCAAGATAAGAAGGATCAGAACCCATAGTATCAGAATAATGAGTGTTTGAGAGGTATAAAAATACATCAAATGAAAACACTCTCAACACTAAGTCACCAAAGCATATCATATCATGTCATGTCGTCGTCGCTGCCTGGAGGAGGAGAAGGAGGAGCCTGGTGTGAGAGATGCATCTGTCGCAGCATCTCGTATATCTCATCCTGTCTACCTCGGATCCCAAGGACCTCCCCTTGAATAGTCTCCTGGAATCTCAAGTGATGCTGCTGGAAGCTCTAGAGATCCTCTCAGATACTGTGCATGCCCTCCTAGATCCCGTGGATATCAGATTGGAGTTGAGTAAACTCCGAACGTGTAACAATCCCAGCGGGCTCCTCATCTAAGCTAGATGGCTCTAGACGCTCCCTCTAGACAAATGCCCCCTGTCGACTCTCTATGCCTGCTAAGGATAGCTAACGTGTACCGATCTGGTCATAATCCTTAGACAGGTGCATGACTTGACCACTGGTGACGTGGATGCCAAACAGCAACTGGAAAAGCGAATCCACCGAAACTGGAAAAGAGACAACAGAGTCAGTACCACCACCAAATCTTTTAGAGGTGGTGGCTCAGTTATAGTGGTAGTTAGCTGAACAGCAGTGTGTGATTGCCACACTAATGGCTAACCAACAGACCGCTCCCATTACCCCGCCGGTGGAGAATGTAGTGGCACCAGTTGTGATTGAAGATCCATCGGTTACATCTGTAGTCCCGACAAGGGGGGTATGGCAAGAAGCATACCTCATCTAGTGGCAGAAACTGAAGCCAGGGAACTTCTCAGTCACAAGCGTACCATGGGATGCTCAAGCATGGTTCAAAACTTTGGAAAGCATAGTAGAACTATTGGACAGGCCTGAGGTAGAGAAGATAAAGTGTGTCTCCTTCTGCCTTACCGGAGATGCTAGAATGTGGTGGGAGAGAGTCAAGGCCAAGAGAAATGTCAACAAGATGACATAGGCCGACTTCGAGACCGAGTTCTTTGAAGAGTACTTTCACATGCGAGTAACCAACAAGCATTATGATGAATTCGCGAAGTTCAGACAAGGAGAACTATCTGTGGATGAAGCAGTGAAGAAGTTCAACCGGCTAGCTAGTCTGTTCCCATAGCTAGTTGGCACTGAAAAGAAAGAGTCAGGCTAATGCTCAAGATGTTAAATCCTGAGATAGCTTTAAATGTGGCCAGTGGTGTTAATTGGCCGCAGACCTTAGAAGAACTGATAAGTAGTGCTTTAATCACTGAGCACTACTTAAATAGTATAAAGGCAGCCAGTATGCAACCGAAGCAAGTACAAGTCTAGATGTCCCAGGGTAACCTGCAGAACTGGAAAGGGAACCCAAACAAGAGGAAGCAGTGGGATCAAAAGACTTCTGGAAACAACTCTAAAGGAGGCTGATCAAGTAAGTACCCTAAATATCATCCTTGTCCAAAGTGTGGGAGGATGCGCCTACGAGAATTTCGCCAAGGCATGAGTGGGTACTATATATGTGGAGTAGAAGGGTATATGGCCAAGGCTTGCCCTAGCAAAGCAAATCCACCTCCACCACAGCTTATCCAGTATGGGGGAAAGTCTGCACAGTTGCAGACTTTACAGCCAGCATTGGAGGGACCCTACATCAGTCAAGGGAGAGTGGAAGCTTCACCAGTCCCGACCAACGCTTGGATTTTCGCCATCACCAAGGAAGAGGTGGCAAATTCTCCTACCGTGGTCACAGGTCGAATACTCATCATATCTCATTATGCTAGTGTGTTATTCGATGCTGGTGCAACACATTCTTTTGTATCTATATCATTCTCCAAGAAGCTTGGGATTCCACCATAAGTAATGAATGATGAGTTATTAACGACCTTTTCTTCGGGAGAGGTCATGGCATCTACTCAGTGGCTAAGAGTTGTACCAATTCAAATTTCCAAACGAGAACTCTATAGTTATCTAGTAGTCCTTGATATGAAGGATTACAACATCATTTTAGGGATGGATTTCCTGAGCAAGTATAGTGCTTCTATTAAATGCCGCAAAAGAAGAGTAAAGTTCACACCAGAAGTAGAATTTCCGTTCGAGTTTGTCGAAGACCCAAAGAGAAAGACAAAAAGGTTTCTTTCTAACTACAAGCTCACAAGATGTTAGATAATGGATGTTCTGGCTATTTAGCACATATAGTAGATGCAAGGCAAAGAGAAGAAGTAAAGAAAGATGAAGTACGGGTAGAATGTGACTATCCGGAGGTGTTTCCTGAAGAGTTACCAGGATTGCCTCCTAACCGAGAAATTGAGTTTGAAATTGAGTTGGCTCCAGGTACCAACACGATTTCAAAGGCACCTTATCGTATGGCGCCAGCAGAACTGAAAGAGTTGCATGAACAATTACAGGAGTTGCTCGATGAGGGTTTCATCCGCCCTAGTCATTCACCCTGGGGAGCTCCTGTGTTGTTCGTCAAGAAGAAAGATGGATCTATGCGAATGTGCATAGATTATCGAGCCCTGAATAAGGTGACCATCAAGAACAGATATCCTTTGCTTAGGATAGATGATTTGTTTGATCAGTTGAAAGGGGCAACAGTGTTTTCCAAAATAGATCTGCGGTCAGGTTACCATCAACTCAAAGTCAAGGAGAGTGATGTGCCGAGAACTGCTTTCCGATGACGGTATGGACACTATGAGTTTGTGGTCATGCCCTTTGGACTGACGAACACCCCTGCAACATTCATGGAACTAATGAATCGCGTATTCAAGGAGTTTCTTGATAAGTTTGTCATAGTCTTCATTGGTGATATCCTAGTTTATTCAACGTCTCAGGAGGAACATGACGAACATCTGAGAGTAGTATTGAAGACTCTACAGCAGCAGAAATTATATGCCAAGTTTTTAAAGTGTGAATTCTGGCTTAACCATGTGGCTTTCCTAGGCAACATCATTTCTAAGGAAGGTATCATGGTAGACCCAGCAAAGATTGAAGCAATTAGTAACTGAGGTCGACCAAAGAATGTTAGTGAGATCAGATGCTTTCTGGGTTTAGCAGGGTATTACAGAAGATTCGTGGAGGACATTTCAAAGATAGCTTCTCCACTAACAACCCTTACTAGAAAGAATAAGAAGTACGAGTGGACTGAAGATTATGAGCAAAGTTTTATTTAGTTGAAGAAAAAATTGACAAGTGCTCCCATTCTTATAATTCCAGAAAGTGACAGAAGCTTCGATATATACAGTGATGCATCAAAGCTGGGACTTGGAGCTGTACTCATCCAAGAAGGCAAGGTCATTGCTTATGCTTCCAGGCAACTCAAGGATTATTAAAAGAACTACCCTACTCATGATCTTGAGTTAGCAGCAGTAGTCTTCGCTCTCAAAATATGGAGACATTATCTGTACGGAGTCCAGTGCAAGATTTACACAGATCATCAGAGTCTGAGATATTTCTTCACTCAGAAGGATCAAAATTTGAGACAGCGAAGGTAGCTAGAGTTAGTCAAAGATTATGACTGTGAAATCGTCTACCACCCTGGTAAATCGAATACAGTGGTTGGTGCATTATATAGAAAGACTTGCGAAACTTTGATGTCCCTGTCATCACTATCACCACCACAGCAGAAAGAGATAGTAGATTATGCAGTTGAGATTATTTATGTGCAACTCTCAGTATTGACACTAGAGTCAACTTTGCTTGCGGATATACAGAAAAACCAAGATCAAGATTCTGATATTCAAAAGATCAAGCAAGAGATGCAAGAAGGAGAAAGTAAAGAGTTTAGAGTATCTGATAGTGGGATACACTATTATGGTGACCGTTTATGTGTCCCCAACAGTGAAGAGCTAAGAAAGAAGATTCTTGAAGAAGCCCATAGTACTCCCTATTCTATGCACCCTGATTCTACCAAGATGTACCAGGATTTGAATAGATGATATTGGTGGTCAGGAATGAAGAGAGATGTAGCTAAGTATGTCAGTACCTATCCAACATGTCAAAGAGTTAAAGCAAAATACCAGAGGCCAAGAGGAGTCCTACAGCCCATATAGATTCCGGAGTGGAAATGTGAAGATATAGCCATGGACTTCACTGTTGGTCTACCAAAGACAACAAATGGCTATGATGTTATCTTGGTAATTATAGACAGATTAACAAATCTGCCCACTTCTTGGCAATCAAAGTGTCTTACTCAATAGAAAGATTAGCTCAGTTATATGTACAGGAAGTGATCCGACTATAGGGAGTTTCGAAGACCATTATCTCCGATAGAGATGGTCATTTCACTTCGCATTTTTTGGAGTGTGTACAGACAGCACTTGGGACTAAATTGAAGTTTGGCACAGCTTTCCATCCTTAGACTGATGGGCAGACAGAAAGAGTAAATCAAGTTCTAGAAGATATGCTCAGAGCTTGTGCATTAGATTTCAAGGGTTATTGGAGCAAGTATTTATGTTTAGCTGAGTTCGCCTACAATAACAGTTACTAAGCTACTATTGGTATGATGCCTTATGAAGCTCTTTATGGTAGAAAATGCAGATCTCCTATATGTTGGTACGAAAGTAGTGAGAAGATAATGGGGTATTAGACTGACCTTAGTAATGATACCATAGAAGCTATAAAGAGCATCCGCCAAAGGATAGAAACTGCTCAGAGTAGGCAGAAGAGTTATGTCGATGTACGACGTAGAACGCTGGAGTTCGAAGTTGGGGATACAGTTTCCCTCAATGTAGCTCCCATGAAAGGTGTAATGAGATTCGGCAAGAAAGGCTAGCTAAGTCCTCGTTACATTGGACCCTACCTAGTAACGAAAAGAGTTGGCAAAGTAGCTTAGGAGTTAGAGCCACCTCCAGAGATGTCAGCTATTCATAATATGTTTCATGTCTCAATGTCGAAGAAGCATATCCCTGATGCCAACCAAGTGATTGAGCCACAGACGGTACAAGTTCAAGAAGATCTTAGTTATCAAAGTCGACCTATTCAGATAATAGATTGAGCAGTCAAGAAACTGAGGAACAAAGAGGTACCCTTAGTAAAGGTTCTATGACTAAACCAGAAGTACGAAGAGGCAACTTGGGAAATAGAAGATAGCATGAGGCAAAAGTATCCGGAGCTATTCTAAGTTCGAGGACAAACTTTTCATAAGGTACGGAGGATTGTAACGCCCAATAATTTGACAGCATTTTTCCAAAATTTTTTCAAAATAAAAAGAAATATAAAAATATCTTTAAAAAGGGGTCAGAGCCAAGGCTTGAACCAAAGACCTCTCATTTAGCATAGGTTTAAGATTCCATTAGGTGGTGGTAAAGCATCGAACTGGAATATGGAACCAATTTAAGATAAGGGATAGTAAGCTCCCTTTTTATAGAAGATGCTTCAACTTCCACTTAGTATATAAGGGATAGAAAGGAGAGAAACCCAAGGGTTTTTCTTTCTTCCTCCTTTCCCTGTCGAAAACCAAAGATAGTTTTCTTCTTCCTCCACCAAAAAGGAGAACTAGGGTTCTCCTTGTTCTTGCGCCCAAGATCTGGATCGTGCGAAGGAAGTAGGTGAGGACTACCACGCTAGATTCTAGGTCGGTATAGTGAGTTCCAAGCGTAACGATGTAAGTAGATCACTCACCTGCAGTAAAAGTAGTTCTCGTTGATTTTTGAACATGAATTTTTAGTCTTTTGGGTATTGTGATCTTAGTATAGCAAGACCAAGGTCTTGATTTATCCCAAAACAAGTTTTGGGCATTAGGGCACACAAGGTGCTCGATAAAAGTTCCAAGTAAGACCAAGGTCTTACTAAGCCCTTGAACGAGTTCTAGGACTAAGAGATGAGATAAGATCAAGACCAAGGTCTTGTTGTGTCCTAAAATAAGTTTTGGAAACATTACTTTTTAAGTGCAAAGAATATATCATTTTATTCTTGATGAGTACAAGTTTAAATATATTACTTTTTTTAAAGTGGCATGTACCGGGCCAAGACCCATAGAGATCTAGGCGAGCCTAGTAGAGACGCTCTAGTAGGGTACGGTGGCTAGCTACCCCGAAACCTATTAGGGATGGTGCATTGGTATTGTGACGGGCCGGAAAGAGGATGTTTATTATTTTGAAGTATAGGAGTTATAAGAGTATAAGTTTCAAGTTTTCTAAAGCAAGCATTTATTCCAAGCATGTTAAGCATTTTTCAGTTCAACAAAGTTTTCAAATGCAAGCATTTGTCACAAATGTATTATGAGCATTTTTCATGTTAAGTATAGCATTTTCAGTTACACATGTTTTTAAAGCAAGCATGAACATGTTTACTATCGATTGCATGTTTTGTGAGAGTAGGTATCTACTTACTAAGCAATTTGCTCATAGTTTGTATCCTTTTACTGCAAATAAAGGTAAAGAAAGGATGTAAGGCAAGGAGGCTAAAGGAAGGATGTTTTGTGTCAGTGGTAGTAGAACCGTGGAGTGAGATCCCTTGGGATGAGTTTTTGCTTAGTTTTCTAAACTCTGAACAGTAGCAACTTGACAGTAGTTTTGTTTCCGCAAGCTTCATGATAGTAGTTTTATTTCCGCAAAGATTATAAACTTGAGTTGTTATTCTGCAAGAGATTTGAAGTTTGAAATGCATGCTAAATTGAGTATGATTATGGTTATTATGTTTGTGAGTCTATAATCTTATTGTAGTCGAAGTAGATATGTATCTTTGAGTTGATCAATGTTTTTGAAATATGGAAACTGGAATTCCAGACGTATCAGTGATTGTTCAAGGTAGTAGTCGACTGCCCTTAGGAATTCGAGGGAACAGAAAGATTGGTCGAGTGATTTCCAGGTGGAGTCGACTGCACCAGTAGACTGCTAGTCCCATCAGTCGATTGGTCCGGGGCCAACTTTCAAACAAAAAGATTGGGGGAGTGAATTGGCCAAGGAGTCGACTGACACCAGTTGACTGCTCAAGGAGCCAGTCGACTGGTCCTGGTTAAGAAGAGAAGTATTATGACGTCCCTCTAGAGTGAGGTTTAGGAGAGAGGGTCGTTACATTGGTGGACTCACGATTGAGTTCTTAGGCCTTGGAAGTACTGATCCTGGGGGTTGGGAACCATGTAAAATCCCACGTGTTTATCTTATCTTTCTTTAAGTTTATTTTTATTTTCCGCTGCATACTAACCTTGATAGAAGGACCGATTAAACGAAGTTTTCAGACGAATTTTTCAAGTCAATATTCACCCCCCCCCGTCTATCGACCGACACCGATCCTACAAGTGGTATCAGAGTCTGGAAGCTCTTCGCCGGACTAACAGTTGAAGGAGCAATGATGCCAGGAATTGAGGGGGAGCGAGGGTGAATACATGTATTTTTTCAATTATGTCCATTTTTAAGTTTCATATTATATGTTTTAAGTGCAGAGAGAGTGGACTCTATAAAAACCAGTGTCCTACTCGTAAGACTCGATCATCACCACCGACGGCAAAGGAGGTACCAGGGCCAGGAGTCCAGAAGGTTAAGAGTCACATCTGGTGCTTCAGATGCCAAAAGTTGGGACTGTTGGGACCGGGTGCATGTCGACAAGGATACGGGTTCGTAAAATTTTAAATTTTTACGTGCAGCGGAAGAATTAGCATAAAATAATTTCTTAAATTATTTTAACCACGTATCTAGCATGCAACCTTATGGTGTGTGGACATAATCATAAAATAAAACTTTTGCGGAAAAGTAAACTAATTTACATTATACCTCTCGTAACTCGAAGTAAGGGACGAGATCCAACCGTAGCGTCCCTTGGAAGCTCCGCCTCTATTCGCGTCCACGCCGAGTTCTCTTCGGGTTGACTTCGCAAAGCCACGAGTTTCGTGCCGACGAGAACTACTAGATTCTCGGAAGGCACAACTAGAAGAACAAGAGAAAAGATAGGAAACTAACCAAAAGGAAACGGAATCTAAATTTCGGGAAGGAGGGAGATCCGATCCGCTTGTTCTTCTTCTTGGTTGGCGTCTCCTTGGTGTTGTTGGCTCACGGCAACCACTTGGAGAAGATGGAGTGCCGGCCCTAGGGTTTGCAAAGGGGCGCCAGCCCTAAGATGCCCTAAGGGGCGCCTGCCCTAAGGGGGATGAGAGAAGAGAGAATAAGAGAGAGAGGGAGAGAAATAAATCTCTTGATAGCTCTATCGATTGGGAATCCAAGGCTTGCCTTTGGTTCCTTTTTATAGTGGCCTCTCCCTTGCCAAGTCTGTCTTATAACGGAATTAACGGAATTAGTTATCATAAGAAATTTATCTTATAAAATTTCTTATGACTTATTCCATTATGCCTAGTTTTATTATAACTAACTTTATAATAAAACAAATTCTCTTAACGGAATTTTCATAACAAATTTATCCTATAAATTCTCTTAAGAATTATTCCGTTTAAACCAAGTTTTATTATAACTAACTTTATAATAAAACAAATATATCCCTCCTTTTATTATGGAATAAATTTTACAAGAAATTTATAAACTTTCTTATTATGGAAAAATCAATTCATAATTGATTTTATACAATTAAAATAAACCATTCCATGGATCATTTTAATTTCCATAAAAGAATAAATTTCTATAAATTTATTTATATAAATTTCTTTATACAAAAATTTATTTATCCATAATTTATAAAACAAATCGCGCTAGATTTATTTTATTAATTAAACCAATTAAATTGGTTTATCCCCTTTTTAATGGCCGGCCAAACCAAGCCGTTTCCATCGTGAATTAAACTCATTTAATTCGCCCAATAAGCCTTCAAAAGACTTAGCCAATTTTAGCTTCCATTGCGCCTCTGATTAACTCAGATTTGACTTATTTCTCTTGATTGGAAAATCCAATTTTCAACTCGTTTTAAATCCCTCGGATTACTCGTAGTGCATGTGACTAAATAGGCTTTCAATTTATGTTGGTCGTCTATAATCAACTAATTATAGAACGATCATGAGTGGCACCTAGTAGTACATCATGACCCCCAATTAATCGAAAGATCAACGGTTGACCTCAGAAGTAATTCTGAAACCCTTCAGCAGCTCTAATGAATCATGCCCCATTCCGTTCACTATCTTATACCCAATTGGTTCAGGACACGGTCTATTTGTGTCAGTCCCCACTAGGCTGACTACGTCACACCTAGCCCAAGTAGTGTCTTTCTCGTCCTTTGGATTTCTAATTACTCTCATGTATTTAAGAGACTCAGACTCTAAAGATGATATACTCTGGCCAGAGGTTTTGAGTAACAATCCGACGATAGACCTGGGTATACATCTTCTCGCAAGGAGTGGTGAATCCTTTGTAGGCTGTTCAAACATCTTCGGGCACTTCGGCTTATACCCAATCATCCTGGGTCCACACCTTCTTGGAGATGCTTACTTAAGATGTTAAAGTATAAGTCTCCATGACCAAGATGACTTGAACACCGCAAGTCAAAGGAACATCGCACTTAAGCTGCAGTAAGAACTTCATTGACATATCTATATAGATAACCATATGAAGTCTTACAGCTAGTCACTCCAATGAACTAGTTCCCTTAACTAGCATCCATGTTTATCTCCGGACATCCCAATGTCACCAGCCAGTGAGAATCAGCTGATTAGAGAATAACCCATGCTAGTCTCAACAGAATTGATAGTGTCCGTTTTTATCAATTCATTGACTAGGGATATTTTCAATACTTCACAATTGCACATGTAGAGATAATCACCAGTTGTGATCCCATCACAAATTCTCTTATGCTGTGAATTGTATTGCGGACATTCAGTAGATGAGTTTAAGATCCCAATCAAATACACTAACATGTATACTCAAATAGTGAATTATCATTTATTAAGATAAATGTTTACAATCATAAGGCGATTGCCTTAGGACACTTCTCTCATATCACTAACAAACTCCCACTTGGCCTAATGTCAATCGCTACGGTATCCAATACCACAGGCTCTAACATGACCCTCAAACTTGTTCTGAGGCAAGGCCTTAGTTAAAGGATCCGCTAAATTCCTTTCAGTGGGAATTTTTTCAATTTGTATATCATTCCTACTTATAATCTCTCTAATCAGATGATAGCGGCGAAGCACGTGTTTGGATCGCTGATGAGACCTTGGTTCCTTTGCTTGTGCAATAGCTCCATTGTTGTCGCAGTAAATCGGCACTGCTTCATCAATGGTTGGAACCACGCCAAGTTCGGAGACAAACTTCTTGATCCAGACTGCTTCCTTTGCTGCTTCCGAAGCTGCGATATACTCCGCTTCCGTGGTAGAATCCGCTACGGTGTCTTGTTTGGAACTTTTCCAACTTACTATGCCTCCATTCAAAGTAAATACGTATCCAAACTGCGATTTGGAGTCATCCTTATCTGTCTAGAAACTGGCATATGTATACCCACGTATTACCATATCTCCTTCTCCATATATTAGGAACACATCATTAGTTCTTCTTAAGTACTTAAGGATTGTCTTGACAGCCGCCCAATGATCCATTCCTGGATCCGACTGGTATCTTCTTGTGACGCTCAAAGCATACGATACATCGGGCCTAGTACATAACATAGCATACATGATAGATCCTATCGCGGATGCATAAGGAATCTTATTCATGCAAATCCTCTCGTCTTCTGTGCGCGGACACATAGACTTTGAAAGGTTGATCCCATGCTTGATGGGAAGGTAACCTTTCTTGGATTCCGACATGCTAAACCTTTTTAGCACTCGGTCTATATATGTAGACTGCGAAAAACCAAGCAACCGTTTTGATTTATCTCTATAGATTCTAATCCCAAGGATATAGGTTGCTTCTCCCAGGTCTTTCATGGAGAAAGTTTTGGACAACCAAATTTTAACTGTCTGTAAAACTGATATATCGTTTCCTATAAGTAATATGTCATCGACATATAATACTAGGAATACGACTGCACTCCCACTAACCTTCTTGTACACACAAGGTTCGTCAGGATTTTGTGAGAAATCAAACTCTTTGATTGTCTCATCAAAACGGATGTTCCAGCTCCTAGATGCTTGCTTTAGTCCATATATGGATCTTCGAAGCTTGCATACTTTGGTTTTAACAACCGATGTGAAACCTTCAGGCTGTATCATGTATACATCCTCAAGAAGGTTTCCATTAAGGAAAGCCGTTTTCACATCCATTTGTCATATCTCATAATCATAATGAGCTGCTATGGCTAGGAGCATCCGAATGGATTTAAGTATAGCTACTGGCGAATAGGTTTCGTCATAATCAATTCCTTGTTTCTGACGATATCCTTTTGCCACTAATCTAGCCTTAAAGGTAACAACATTACCTTCCATGTCGGTTTTCTTCTTGAAATCCCACTTGCACCCTATGGGCTTAATCTCTTCAGGTGGGTTAACCAAGTCCCATACTTGGTTTTCGTACATGGAATCCATTTCTGACTTCATGGCTTCAAGCCATTTGTCCCTTTCTGAACATTTCAGAACTTCTTCATAACTGATAGGTTCGTCATCGCTTATGAGTAACATGTCGTTCGATTCACTTATGAGAAATCTGTATCTCTCTGGAATATTGCGTGTCCTATCAGATCTACGAAGAGGTGGTGTTGTTTTAGGTTCAACTGATAGCTCATCATTATGAGTTATTGGTTGTGGGTCTAGACTAGGTGTCTCTATAATGTCTATTGGAGTTTCTTGAACTTCATCAAGTTCAATGCCACTCCCACTGTTTTCTTGTAAAAGAAACTCTTTTTCCAAAAATACAGCATGCCTTGAAACAAACACCTTTTGTTCCAAGCGATGATAGAATTGGTAACCCTTCGTTTCCTTAGGGTATCCAATAAATAGACATTTATCAGACTTAGCATCCAATTTGTCTGATACAGACCGCTTCACATAAGCGGGACAACCCCATATCTTAAGGTGAGTTAAGTGAGGTTTCTTACTATTCCATGTCTCATATGGAGTAGTAGAGACTACCTTGGTCGGGACTCTGTTTAGCAAGTAAACAGCTGTCTTTAGTGCATAGCCCCAAAAGGATTTTGGAAGAGTTGCATGATTCATCATCGACCTAACCATGTCCATCAAGGTTCGGTTGCGCCTCTCAGATACACCATTATGCTGTGGTGTATACGGCGGAGTTCATTGGGACAATATCCCATTGTCCCTAAGATAATCTTGAAACTCTTGACTTAAGTATTCACCACCCCGATCGGATCGAAGTATCTTAATACTTTTGCCAAGCTGTTTCCCTACTTCATTTCTGAATTCTTTGAATTTCTCAAAGGCTTCAGATTTGTGTTTCATCAAGAACACATACCCGAATCGTGAGTGATCATCGATGAAGGTGATGAAATAGCTATAGCCTCCTTGTGCAAGAGTTGACATTGGTCCACATACATCAGTATGTATTAGACCAAGCAATTCTCCCACTGAATTACCTTTTCCGGAAAAGGGTAATTTGGTCATCTTGCCTTTAAGCATGATTCGCATGTATCAAATGAACCGGGTTTAAATGATTCCAGAATTCCACATCGGTGTAATTCGGTCATGCGTTTCTTACTTACATGGCCAAGACGGCAATGCCAAGTGTAGGAGTCTATTCGATTATCTATTCTAGCACGTTTGTTGCTAACTTCGATATTGAAAACGTCACTGGATAAATCTAACGTGTAGATGCCATTGCACAAAGTTCCATTCCCATAAAGAACACCATTTAAAGTTATGTAACAACAATTGTTACTAAAAGTTAAATGATAACCCTTTTCATTTAAGCATGAAATAGATACAATGTTCTTTATTAACGAAGGAACGAAATAACAATTATCAATTCTAAGACACGTCCAGTGGGGAGCTTTAGCAAATATGTTCCGATGGCAACAGCAGCAATCTTTGCTCCGTTTCCAACTCGCAAATTCACTTCTCCTTTGACGAGTCTTCTTCTATTCCTTAGCCCCAGTATGTCATTACATATATGTGAGCTACACCCAGTATCAAGTACCCAAATGTTTGAGGAAATAGAGTGACATTCAATAACGAAGATACTTAAAGAGGATGGGGCATTGGATGCCTTCTCTTTCAAGGACTCAAGATAAATCTTGCAGTTTCTTCGCAAGTGACCCTCCTTGCCACAGTGATGGCAAGTGCCTTTTAGGGTATTTTCAGTCTTTTTGGCCTTTTTCTCCTTTCCCTTATTCTGTTCTTTGGCCTTCCTCTTAGAACTTTTCTTCGAGGAACCAACTAATAGTACCGTCTTTAGATCCTACTTCACAGAAGGCTTTAAAGTCTTCAGCAGGTTGAGCAACTCAGGAAACTGGTCTGGAGTTGCACTTTCGGGAGGACGGTTGGGAAGTTGATCTTCAAGGACATTAGCAAGCTTCTTTGCCTTGAGGACTATCCTCAGGTTTCGAAGCCAGTCTATGAAGTTCGGCCCGGTCAGTTTATTGGTGTCCAAAATGGAACGCAAGTTTAGAGAAGACACGATCGAGTGATTAACCTAGAAATACAAATTGAGTTTATGTGAGAAGAATGATTAAAGAATGTATCATTATACATTAATAAAAATCCTATTTATTTTTCAAATTGAATAACCCTTTTTATCAATTCGGGAGATCGTAGGAACATCTCCAAATAGGTTGATATCCAACCATAGATAAGAACACCATGGCTGTGGCCATCAAGTTTTTCTTAGCTATGAAGGTAGGTAATTATACCGATTACATATCACATATATGTAACTATCATTTATGCTATCAACTAATTGAATGTTTGCATAAATCATTGGGTTGTTAACTCATTAACAAGTATGCGACATTATACATAGCACCCAACTGCACCTCTCTTTACATCGACCTTGGCTATGGCACAACAAATCGATGCTCCAAGCTTAAGGCTGA
This sequence comes from Boesenbergia rotunda, assembly GCA_024364735.1. NCBI lineage: Eukaryota > Viridiplantae > Streptophyta > Magnoliopsida > Zingiberales > Zingiberaceae > Boesenbergia > Boesenbergia rotunda. The sequence goes on from JAGFNQ010004471.1 coordinate 39,875, forward strand.
CCCATTAATCAAGAAATAGTTTTAATATGGTTGAAGCTCATTCAACCGTTTAGTCAGGCTTGGATGTGTCCAATAACCATAACTAAGGATTGACATCTGACTCCAACTATATTAATCATAAACTAATTCCATGGTTTGAACATGTTGAGGTTCAAGCTGGGCATGGATGTGTCCATCAACCCAAACGAGAAAAAAACTCCAATTCTAACCATATTAATGGAAGTGTTAGCCTTAATATTTTGTAAGGGGTTTTGGGTCTCATCTTTTCTAAGCACATTCATGACATATGATTATGTCATGACTAACGATTTCCTTAATAAAGTATGTATGTGACTTAATTTATCAAGTCTCATGAATTGAATTAGGAATCGGATTTCCTCATTCTAATTTCATACTTTATTAAAGGAATTGTTTTGGGAAACAATTTCCTAAATTATCATAATCAATTTCGGAAATAATATGTTTAAGACTTTGATTTCTCTAAATCAAATCTTATTAAATTAAGAGGCAATTCCCTTAATTCAACGACATATTATTTTCATGAAAATCTCAATTAAGAAAACTCTATAGGAAACTATTTTCCTAATTAATTTTGGAGACAACAACATGTAAGAGCATCACCTCTTAAATCATGTTTTATTCATGCATTTAATTAATTACAACAAATCATTTTCTAAGGGTGGCTCCCCGAGGCTCAGATACCCAAAGAAAAGTAATTTGTCGTAAATCCAATTTGGTCCGTTTCGGAAACGCAACCAAATCAAACATGACAATTTCATTTAAAATTGGGAAATTAAATTACAACAACTAACTTTAAATTGGACGGCTCCCCGAGGCTCAATCCAAAATAAAGAATTTTGTTAATAATTTAAAGCCAATTCGAATTTGAAATTGTCAACTAATTATCCATAAATTTGTCTAGACTTTTTCAAAAGAAAATGCCCAAAATTGCGAGGTTTCATAATAGATTTTCAGAATGATTGTAAGTTTTTGGTACAAAGAAAACTTACATATTTCTAAAATTAGAAAATTTCTAAAATTAGAATAATTTCTAAAATTGGAAAGTTTCCAAAGATGGGAAGTTTTCACAATTATTATAAAATTTCAGAAACTAGAAAATTTCAAAAGTTTGCGAAATTTCATGAGGATTTCCAAACTTTGAAATTCCTAAATCTAAAATTTATCATAATTGGAAAGTTTCCATAATTGAAAAATTTTCCAAAATTGAGATCATGACAAAGTGTTCCGCAAAACAATTATATGATTATGTCGAACACTAACCGGCTCTGATACCACTGTTGGGACCGGGTGCATGTCGACAAGGATACGGGTTCGTAAAATTTTAAATTTTTACGTGCAGCGGAAGAATTAGCATAAAATAATTTCTTAAATTATTTTAACCACGTATCTAGCATGCAACCTTATGGTGTGTGGACATAATCATAAAATAAAACTTTTGCGGAAAAGTAAACTAATTTACATTATACCTCTCGTAACTCGAAGTAAGGGACGAGATCCAACCGTAGCGTCCCTTGGAAGCTCCGCCTCTATTCGCGTCCACGCCGAGTTCTCTTCGGGATGACTTTGCAAAGCCACGAGTTTTGTGCCAACGAGAACTACTAGATTCTCGGAAGGCACAACTAGAAGAACAAGAGAAAAGATAGGAAACTAACCAAAAGGAAACGGAATCTAAATTCCGGGAAGGGGAGATCAAATCCGCTTCTTCTTCTTCTTGGTTGGCTTCTCATTGGTGTTGTTGGCTCACGGCAACCACATGGAGAAGATGGAGTGCCGACCCTAGGGTTTGCAAAGGGGCGCCGGCCCTAAGATACCCTAAGGGGCCCGGCCCTATGGGGGAAGAGAGAAGAGAGAATAAGAGAGAGAGGGAGAGAAATAAATCTCTTGATAGCTCTATCGATTGGAATCCAAGGCTTGCCTTTGGTTCCTTTTTAATAGTGGCCTCTCCCTTGCCAAGTCTCTCTTATAACGGAATTAACGGAATTAGTTATCATAAGAAATTTATCTTATAAAATTTCTTATGACTTATTCCGTTATGCTAGTTTATTATAACTAACTTTATAATAAACAAATTCTCTTAACGGAATTTTCATAACAAATTTATCCTATAAATTCTCTTCTGAATTATTCCATTTAAACCAAGTTTTATTATAACTAACTTTATAATAAAACAAATATATCTCTCCTTTTATTATGGAATAAATTTTACAAGAAATTATAAACTTTCTTATTATGGAAAAATCAATTCATAATTGATTTTATACAATTAAAATAAACCATTCCATGGATCATTTTAATTTCCATAAAAGAATAAATTTCTATAAATTTATTTATATAAATTTCTTTATACAAAAATTTATTTATCCATAATTTATAAAACAAATCGCGCTAGATTTATTTTATTAATTAAACCAATTAAATTGGTTTATCCCCTTTTTAATGGCCGGCCAAACCAAGAGGGTGGACACCCTCTTTGGCCGGCCAAACCAAGCCGTTTCCATCGCGAATTAAACTCATTTAATTCGCCCAATAAGCCTTCAAAAGACTTTAGCCAATTTTAGCTTCCGTTGCGCCTCTGATTAACTCAGATTCGACTTATTTCTCTTGATTGGAAAATCAATTTTCAACTT
>JAGFNQ010004472.1:0-46011 GCA_024364735.1 Boesenbergia rotunda
TGCACTAGGTACTGGTAGATGACACCGCTAAACATGTTCAACGACTAAGCATGAAGAAATACCTTTGTCTTGATGACGGGGACAGTTCGCCTTCCAGTGTCTTGTTTGCTTACATGTGAAGCACTTGCCTTTCGGCTTCTTCATGCTAGTCCGAGGTCCCTGCGATGCTGCTGCTGTCTTCTTGAACCCACCTTGTTTCTTCTTCTTCCTGCCTTTCGACATAGAAGTAGAAACCCTCTGAGTCACAAAGGTCTGCGAACTCTGGCAAAATAGCCCCTCTGCCACTTGAAGTTCTCCCAGGAGTTCGCCCAACGTATACTCATGCTTATTCAAGTTATAGTTGAGCCGGAATTGCTCAAAACTCCTAGGCAGAGAATAGAGTATAATATCGACCTGGGTTTCCCCGTCGATTTGTGCTCCCAGTACCTCAATCTCATTGAGGTGAGCCATCATTTTCAGGACATGATCCCTAACGGGTGTCTCTTCGACCATAGTTGTCATCATTAGGTTCTTCATCGCAACTTGCCTGGCAGCTCAATTCTGGTGCCTAAAGAGCTCTTTGAGGTTTAACATCATTTCAGCAGCAGTGGGCATGACCTAATGCTGATGTTGCAGTACATTTGACATAGATGCCAAAATGTAGCACCGCGCTATCTCATCAGCCTCGACCCATCGCTTATAACGCTCCCTCTGCTCTTCACTAGATCTCTCGCCAGGTTTTCCAGGATAGTCTTCAGAGAGTACAAATTTGTACTCTTCAGCAGTAAGGACAATGTCTAGGCTCCTTTTGCAGTCAATGTAGTTGGGTCCAGTAAGTTTGTTCTCCTTAAGTATGGTTGCTATGGGATTAAAGGTCATTTTGAAAATCCTGAGAATCACAACATACACTACTTTAGAATTCGAAATTATATTGATTCCTCAAAACAATAAATTTTCGAAATCAACTAACACCTTTACACACCGAGAAATTTGCATGTCACGATGGTGTGGACGTATACGAATTTCTACATTCTTAAGAGGAGGTTTTACTTATTAATATTACTATCTTGTCAACCTAACTTTTTGACAAATAAGATTAATAGTTGGTTCACTTCGACCCAGCAAATAATAGCAGTGACTCCGATGGGGAGGATACTATTATTCGCATCTAAGTGTTTACCATTACACGACACTAAGAAAATTATTTCTGATTAAGTGTCTTCCGATGGGGAAGTGCACACGCTCTTCAATAATTTTCTATAGTTTTTTCTGACCCAGTGATCTGTAGAACAAGCCCATCCGATGGGGAGGAAGGTAATCAGAGCCAATGCACAGACTTGTTCGCATCACTTATCGGATTGTAATGGACGCCATGGGACCCTTTGGGTCCCTCTCCCACTTAGTTATTGATTTCAAGGAATTTTAACAAGCACACACACGACAAGCACATAACCAACATAATGAAAAAGAAAATCCTATATTTTCTAACTTTTCATGGCACTGGTCTCCAATGCGCCTCCAGTCGTGTCGTCGTGTCGTCCGCTCCTCCATTCACCATGCGCAAGCCACCTTGAGGGATCTTCGAACCGAGATGACTAGCTAATTATTTACATTATCGATCCTATACTCCACGAAGGTGTGTACATGAAATCTAGATCGAAAAGTAAACAAAAAACTCAGCTAAACACGTGTCGTATTTAATTACAAAAATTAAATACTACCTAGCCTCGTCCACCCCGAGGATTTAATTAATTACAAAACATTGCACAACCATTCACACATATCAAATATTTAGCCATGATAAGTTGGAATCTAGCGCCTACAACACAAAGTTAGCCTACGCACATCCACATATTATCCAGCAAAATAAAATATGTGAATAAATGCAAAAATTAACCAATCCTAAACACATAAAATCGGAAACCATAGTTCTGATACCAATTGTTGGGTATGACTTGACGGGTTTCCCTAGCGAATACTTGGTCATCCTTCAGAGACCTCTCCAGGTCTACGAATTAAAAAAAATTTATTCCGAATGGAGACCCGTCTTCCAATGACCATCTCGTCATCGTATCGTTCGGTACGAATTACAACTTGGCCAATCACAAAGATCGTGCCTTGTAATTCTCCTAACCGAACAACCATGGAAGAGACGATGAGTGGATCGCCAATTTTTGTGTTTATAATCGGGGTCCAATTAATTAATTATTAACATGATCAACTAATAATCATAAAAGCAATAATCAATTAATTACATGAAATGACGAGACAAGAAATTAGGAACTAAAGGAAAAGAGTTATACCTTCCTTTACCTCGTAGCCTTCTACCTTATGTCCCTCCCCTCCCGGACGTCGTGTGGGCAATGAGCTACCGAGAACCGAGATCACCAAGGCACCATAAGATCCTCTTCTTCCTATAGCCGAAACCCTAACCCTAGGGTTATGAGCCGCCGGCCCTTTCCTTCCTCTTCTTTTGCGCCGCCGGCCACCGTGAGCCACCCACGTCTAGCCGAGCCTCAGGAGCCCTCGAGAGGAGAGTGGAGAAGATGAAGAAGGAGAGAAAGCCCCTTCTTCCTCACCCAAACAGCCCGGAATTGTCCTCCTTCCTCAACCTTCCGGCGCCGCCACAAGCTCTCTTGTGTTGCCTCCCACCGGCTGTCGGCCACTTCTCCCTCGCCGCCAACCACCATAGAAGGAAGAGGAGATCCCTTCCTTGTCCCTGTGAGTCCCAGCCGAGTGTTGATGGAGAAGAGAAGAAGAAAAGAGGAGGAGAACTCCTCTCTTGTGTGCGCCGACCGAATGCCCTAGGAGAGAGAAGAGAGAGAGATGAGAGGAGAGAAAGGCCTAGGGTGTCAACCCTTGGATTAAGCCTCGGTTTCATGATCTCATGTGGTTTATATAGGGCTAAGGTAGGGACCAAGAGGGGAGTTGGATCTTGGCCCACTAATGGATCTAAAACCAATCCATTAATTAAGATCCATTCCACTAAAGGATCTTAATTGAACTTCCTGATCACCAACCCCCCATATTTTCACATGGGCTCCACCTATTATGAGTCATCCATCCCCCAATATTTAAGATATCGAATGCTTGTCGATTAATTTAGATTACTGACAATTTTAATTAATCGACTTCTGGCTCCCTGACTAGTATCACTCAACCTTATCATCATGTCGGATCAAATCCACCTGCAGGGTTTAACATGATGATCCTTATGAGCTCATCAAGGGGGCACCATCATCCCGACTCACCAGGACACGGATTCTATCAATAATTAACGACACACCATATAATTAATATTATTTCTCAATTTACCGAACCTATCGATTTAACAGAATAAATCTCGCCCATTGGTAAATCAAAGAAATAATTATTAACTATATGTGTCCGTCATTATATCGGGATTTAGGGATTGTACTCCATAATAAATCCGAGGTCTAATCCAATTATCAAGTCAGTACAAATTTGATGACCTCAGGTTTTGGTACTGCTTAATGCACACAAAGCACACTAGTGTAATTCTATGATCAAGATAAACCACACCTAATTACACTACAACCATCCCGATGGTTTGTCCAAATCCATCTCGGTTGTGAGCCTCTTCCTTATGCTATGCAAGGGACTGATAACATGATCTTCCGTGTATCACCACACACCATGTTATCTACAGTGCACAATATTGGACTTTTATGCATATACTAATGTAAACATGCATCTAGTGTTGTTGTGATTCTCTTTTCAAAATTAGATGATCTCATATATAAAAAGAGCAAGTCTTTTAGTATACACATCTAACACATCATGTGCCCTATTTTGCTTTAATTGAAATTGAAGATATTGTTGGTGCAGGAAGTACCATATCGAACCTTGTTTTGATATTGGCAAAGGATTCAAAGTTAAGTTTATTTGTGATCTAATAAAGTTACTCAAGTGTGCAGAGACAAAGCCCTAGCGAAAGACTGCTAGGCACTGGCGAAGGAATGCCAGGGTAAAAGCCCTAGCGAAGGACTGCTAGGCACCTGGCGAAGGACTGCCAGGATACAAAGCCCTAGCGAAGGACTGCTAGGCAACTGGCGAAGGACTGCCAGTATCCAAGCCCTAGCGAAGGACTGCTAGGCAACTGGCGAAGGACTGCCAGTATCCAAGCCCTAGCGAAGGACTGCTAGGCGCCAGGTGAAGGACAGCTTGGGACTGAAGCCCTAGCGAAGGAATACTAGGCTCCGAGCGAAGGACAACTCGGCATCCAAGACCTGGCAAAGGGCCGTCAGGCAAAAGACCAACCAGAGGAACGGTTGGCATCAGGTACACTCTCCCGAGAGGAGTAGGTGAGGATGTGTTCCCCGTCGAGGGAACAGTAGGCGTCGGTTCGACCTAGGGTTCCATTTTGGAAGCCCAAAGTCAGAACCAAGACAGCTAAGACTGTATAAACTAACCACTTAATGTTTTGTTGTATTTTGGACTAACCCTGGATGCAGGACCGAAGGAACGAGTGTCTGCAGCTCAGAGAGCCTCAAAAGAGTGAGGCAACAGCTGACCAGGGCGGCCGGAGTGTCCCGGGCGCCCCCAAGGTGAACACAAAACACACAAGTAAAAAGCACGCTTCAACAGTACATCCTACGGGCGCCCTCGTGCTCCCGGCCGCTCCCGCTGCTCCCGGGCGCCCCCAGCGTCCCGGGCACCCCCAAGCGCAAGCGTCGAAGCTCAACCCAGCGAAGCCGAGGGATAAGATTTGACCCGGTCAACCCGGGCGCCCCGAGCGCTCCGGGCGCCCCGAGCGCTCCGGGCGCCCCGAGCGCTCCGGGCGCCCCGGTCAAAGCGGATCCCGAAGATAAAGGGATCAGACGCTGACCGAGGAATTGGCGGATCAAATGCCACGTGGGGGGGCGCCCCGACGTCCCGGGCGCCCCCAGGCCCTATATAAAGGGCCCTCGACCCCAAGCTTCGAACACCACTTCAATACAACGCTTCTACGCTCTTCTGCTCTCACGCATTGCTCTGGAAACTGCCCAACTCGAGCCGACGACGTCCCGCTTCTCCGGAAAAGGTCAACCTACAATCGGACGTCGGTAAAAGAAGAGCATTTTTAATTATTTAGTTTACTGCGTTCAATTTGTAAATCAATTCTTGTAAACCATTATTGTGCCTCATATAGAATTGCTCCAAGTAAACGGTCAACGACCGTGGGTCTTGGAGTAGGAGTCGACCCAGGCTCCGAACCAAGTAAAATCGATCGTGTCTTTGTGTGATTGTGTTTTCTTAATTTCCGCTGCGTAATTGCTCTAAGTTTTTCCGAAAAACGATTTCCGATATTCACCCCCCCTCTATCGGCTTTCTCGATCCAACAGATATTGGGTCCACATCATCCAAAATTAAAGAAAGAAAGAGCTCAAGTGAAGATGAAGGGAGCTCAAGTGAATGGGGAGGCTGAACTTCAGACTCGGATATCTCGGTAAATGTGGTATATAATCTACCCACTACCACTTTAGTTAAGATAATTTCTAGCACTAATGATGACTTGTTTAAAGCTAAGAAGAAAATTAAATGTTTAAAAAATGAGATTTACATGCTAAATGAAAAATTAGAATCCATGAAAATTAAGGATGATATGTATGTTTCTTCTTCTTCTAGTTTAAATGATTCATGTTTAGAAGAAGAAAATAGGAAATTAAGAAAAAAGGTAGACAATCTTACTAAAGGCCTTAAGAGATTTGAAATTGGCTCAAAAACTCTAGACATGATCATTGAGAGCCAACGGGCAAGTTTCATGAAAGAGGGATTAGGTTTTGAAAAATTTAGCAATGGAAAATCTTATCATTGCCTACTTACTAGAGGGCAATCTAAGACAAAAATCCTAGATAGAAAGTGGATCCCTAAGGAGTACTTGGTCAACCCAATTAGAAAAAATTTCTATTGGGCACCAAAGTAAATCCTCAAAGGTTAGAGGATTTAGGGTTAGTCAACCATGTTTGTTTAACTTTCAAATCTTTGAAATTTGGTTGACTTGAGACCTTAAGGGGGAGTACTTAGCCCAAAAAAAAATTCTTGATAAAATGGGCTAAATAGGGATTATCTTTAGAACATCTCATAATAACTTGATTTATGTGTTTATTTATGCATATGATATGTTAGGATGATACTTATAATTTACATGTCCTTATGACATTTTGGTGATTATGAATTGTATCACTTTAGTGATAATCGAGCAACTATGAGGAGAGTAAATGTTTAATTAATGGGCATCTTACCCATATATCATAGTTGGGCATTTCAAATGTTTTTCAAATAATTTTGTGTTTTATTTGCTATGACATAGATTTGAAAAACACAAGGGTTAAAAATTAGGACTTGATATTGATACAAAGTTGAAGGTTTTTCAATGTTATTGAGTTTTCATCAAAAAGTCAAACATATTTGGATTTTTCATGAAAATATATTTTTTCTCTAATAGAAAACATCATAAGAAATATGTTTGCAAAATTTCATAATTTTTTGAATTTTCTAGAATTTTTTATGCATTTCTGAAATTTAGCTAAAAAGGTTGAAATTTGAATCAGAAATGTATCAGTCGACTGGTACCAAGGGTTAGTTAATTGATCTTACTATTTCTTGGAAGAAAGGGAAGTTTCGATGAGACCAGTCGACTGGTAACTGACTCAGTCGACTGGTACATAAGTTTTCTGATTTCTATGTATTTTCAGAATGTGAAACATTATCTTTCTTTGATACCATAGGTTAACATTGATTAGTACAATCTTTTTAATGGTGTCAAAGGGGGATTATTGACGTGTTTAAGTTAGAATTTAACTTATTTCTTCATGTTTGTGTAAAAATTGAAAATCATATGATAAGGCATAGGTTAAGGGGGATGATGCATGTTTATGTGTCTTATTATACTATTCATCAAATTTTTGTTAGTGATATGAGAGAAGTGTCCTAAGGCAATCGTCTTATGATTGTAATTATTTATTTTAATAAATGAATATTCACTATTTGAGTATACATGTTTGTGTATTTGATTGAGATCTTAAACTCATTTACTGAATGTCCGCAATATAATTCACAGCATGAGAGAATTTGTGATGAATTCACAACTAGTGATTATCTCTACATGTGCAATTGTGAAGTATTGAAATTGTCCCTAGTCGATGAATTGATAAATACGGACACTATCAATTCTGTTGAGACTAGCATGGGTTATTCTCTAATAAACTGATTCTCACTGGCTGGTGACATTGAGATGTCCGAAGATAAACATGAATGCTAGTTAAGGGAACTAGTTCATTGGAGTGACTGACTGTAAAACTTCATATGGTAGTCTACATATAGATATGTCAGTGAACTTCTTACTGCAGCTTAAGTCCGATGTTCCTTTGACTTGCAGTGTTCAAGTCATCTTGGTCATGGAGACTTATACTTTGACATCTTAAGCAAGCATCTCCAAGGAGGTGTGGACCCAGGATGATTGGGTATAAGCCGATGTGCCCGAAGATGTTTGAACAACCTACAAAGGATTCACCACTCCTTGCGAGGAGATGTATACCCGAGGTGTATCGTCGGATTGTTACTCGAAGCCTCTGGCCAGAGCATGACATGTTTAGAGTATGAATCTCTTAAATACATGAGAGTAATTAGAATCCGTAGGACGAGAAAATATTACTTGGGCTAGGTGTGACGTAGTCAGCCTAGTGGGGACTGACACACATAGACCATGTCCTGAACCAAGTGGGTATAAGATGTTGAAGGGAATGGGGCACGATTCATTATAGTTGCTGAAGGGTTTCAGAATTGTTTCTGAGGTCAACCATTGATCTTTCGATTAATTGGGGATCATGATGTACTACTAGGTGTCACTCATGATCGTTCTATAATTGATTAATTATAGATGACCAACATAAATCGAAAGCCTATTTAGTCACACACACTACGAGTAATCCGAGGGATTTAAAACGAGTTGAAAATTAGATTTTCCAATCAAGAGAGATTAAGTTTGGTTGAGCCAAACATAAGTCGAATCTGAATTTTTCAGAGACGCATCGGAAGCGGAAAATGACTAAGTCTTTTGAAGACTTAATAGATGAATTAAATAAGTTTAATTCATTGGGGCTTGGCTTGGATGGGTCGGCCAAAGAGGGCCTCCATCTTCTTTGCTTGGCCGGCTACAACAAAGGGAGAGAACCAAGTTTTTGGTTCAATTTATAAAATAATCCAAGTGTGGTTTGTTTTATAAAATTATGGATGATATAAATTTTTATATAATAAACCAAGGTTTGGTTTATTTTTCATGGAAATTAAAATGAACCATGGATTAGTTTATTTTATAAAATCAATCCTGGATTGATTTACCATGATAAGGAAATTTATTCCATAGGAGAGAAGAGACTTGATTGATTTTTTATCATGAATTAAAATATGATTTTAACCATGATATAAAATCAAACATGACATGATGGAATAAGTTATTCCATATTTGAGAGGCTTGATGGTTGAGAGGCCACTATATAAAGGACCCAAGGCAAGGCTTGGGTGATAATCGAAGAGATGAAGGCATCGACTCTCTCCCTCTCTTTCTCTCCTTCTCTTCTCCCCTTCTTGCCGTGCGCCAACCAGCCCCAAGAAGGAGCACCAGCCGGCCGCCCCTGCCCTTGCCTTGCCGACCACCACCTGTTGGAAGAAGGTGCTGCCGGAATTAGAGGTTGCCGCAAGGATCATTATGCCCGCAAGCCTCTTCTTTTACTTCGTAGGAATTTTGATTCCGACCATCCTTTTGCGGTTAGTCTTCCGACTTCTCTCTTGATTTTTCTTGTCGCATTCTTAGATAATCTAGTAGTTCTCGAGAACACGAAACTCGTGGCTTTGCCAAGTCATCCCGAAAATACTCGGCGTGGACGCGAATAGAGGCGGAGCTTCCAAGGGACGCTTACGGTTGGATCTCATCCCTTCCTTCGAGTTACGCGAGGTAATACGTAAATTAGTTTATGTTTCTGCAAAATTTTAAGTATATGATCATGTCTACAAAAGATAAAATTGCATGCTTATATGTGTGGTTAAATGATTTAGAGAAATTATTTATGCTAAACCTTCCGCTGCATGTAATTAATTTTAAAATTACGAACTCGCATCCATGTTAACATGCACCCGGCCTCAACAATTTTCAACTACTGTCTTTGTGTCTAACTTAAACATATTGCCACACATCTAAAAGGGGGAGATTATTGGTGCAATCGACCTAAGTTTGATTGGGTAGATCTTGGATTTTGAAGTGTGTGTCAATATGATTAAGTTAGAATCTCATATTGGTTTGATGTGTGTGTTTGAGTCTTGCAAGACTTGCTGAACCACACATGAAGAATAATGGAGTGAACTATCCGAGGGGCGAGAGATAAAGGAAGAGGACTTCAAAGGGCAAGCCGAGGAAGTATACTTCAAAGGCATACACTAAGGATGGCATGGAGACGAGCCACGGACTTTTGTGCGCATCCGAGGGGTGAGAGCCAAAGGAAGATAACTTCTAGGTGTTAGGATGTATACTAAAAGTCTTGCTATTGGTTAAAATACATTTACATTTTGAAAGAGAATCGCAGAATCACACGGTGCATATTTATATTAGTATGTGCACAAAATGTCTCATACTTTGCATTGAAGATAACATGGTGTGTGGTGATGCACAGAAGATCATGTTATCAAGTTCCTTGTAGAAGTATAAGAAAGTGGCTTACAACCGAGATGGAGTTAGACAAACCATTGGGATGGTTGTAGTGTAATTAGATGTGGTTTGTCTTAACCATAGAATTACACTAGTGCACTTTGTGTGCATTGAGTAGGACCAAAAGAGAGGTCATCCAATTTTGTACTGGCTTCATAAATTTGATTAGACCTTGGTTTATATTATGGAGTACGATCTCTAAATTCCGAAATAATAACAGGCACGTATATTTAATTATTATTACTTTGATATACCAATGGGCGAGATCTATTTTGTTAGATCGATAGGCCCGATAAGTTGGGTAATAATTTTATCTACATGGTGTGTCGTTGATTATTAAGAGAATATGTGCCCTGGTTAGTCGGGATGATGATGCCCCACCATTAAGCTCAAAAGGATCATCATGTCAAATATTGCAAGTGGACTATGGTCCGACATGATGAAAAGGTTGAGTGGTTGATAAGCCCAATCTATGTGTCACGAAAGTGGGTCTCAAATTTAAATGTATATGAATGCTGAAAACCCTTTTTGCAATTAAGAACAAAAGCGTAGTAAAGGGGCCACAGGTCGTATTTTTCTCGGGGACTAGTTGTTATGTTTGATTCGAGCTTGGTTTATGTGTCGTTTATGTTTTGGGTTTTAAAGAAATAAATTTGGTTTTGGGATACAATCGAAATTGAAATTGAAATGAAAATAGAAGATTTAGCTAATAAACTACACAAAAGGATGGTAACAACCAACTCAACCAATGGAAAACCAAATCAATGCACTTACAAAGTTTTTGGCAACTGATTTCTGATTTCAAACTCAAAATGGAATGCTATGCAATGAAGTAAAGGCAGGGATGGGAGTTTTCGAAAATAAATAAGCTTAACACAATTAATAGCATGCGAAATTAGAACTCAACCAAACAAATGCAACTCAACTAGCTAAAGTGTTTTTGGAAACCAATCACTGCTAACAAAATTCAGATATGAGTAAGTGCAAGCTTATTGAATTCAAGCACAACCATATGCCACAAAAACAAGCTAAATTCGGATGCAAAAAGATTCAAATCAATTGGCACGCAAGGGAAGTCTCCTTGTGCCAAAAACTAACACCAACTTTACAAAATCAGCATGTTTCGGCTCTCTTCTCAAGCTGGTTGGTTCAATTAGGAAACAAAGGTATTAAGAAAGAACTGAGCAAGACAAAGGTGAGGGATTGAAACTTAAATCAGAACTAAGAAAAAAAAACGCAAATTCAGAAATGGGAAGTGCAGAAATTGGAACTTGATGTCAGAAATTCAGCACAAGGTTTGGGCGCAAAACACAAACAAATTCAGATTGATACACTAATCGGAAAAAACAGACAAACTAAGCTGAAATGTCTAGTGTTTACCTAACAAAAATTCTCCAAACAGCAGCTGGAAATTCAGAACAGGATTGGGTTTTTGCAGAAATGAAATGGCACGCAAGAGATGGAATTGGCAAGCATGAAATGAAATTGCAACCTAGCTTAATTTGAGTGCTATTTTAACAAAACACGCTATCTATCTAATGCTAGAACAGAAATTAACTACTAAGAAACTCAGAAACAACTCAAAAACAGGAAATCTAAAACAATTTCAGAAACTGAATGGTTTTGCAGAAATCAAATGGCACGCAAGAGATGGAATTGGCATGCAACAATTGACAAAGAAATAAGCTGAAATTTGATCTATTTGTTCACTAAACAAGCTTCTAAACTACATAACTTAAAGATTAACAACCTAATTAAGCTTAACTATTTAGAAAACCAAATCTACACAACTGATATAATTGCAGAAACAAAACAGATTCGGCAGAAATGGAATTACAGCAACAAACACAATGAAACTAAATTCTATAAGCTACTCCTCAACCCCTCCTCAGCTCAAAAGCTCCTTGGTCGTCAATCAAGAGTGAACTTCGGACCCGCAAGCTTAGCAAGTCAGTGAAGAACTGTCTCTGAAAATGATTCAAAGCAAATCCTGCTCAAGCTGAAATTAGCTTCCGATTTCTTCAAACTTGCTGTGGTGACTCGCGATTTGGATTTGGGAATGACCGAAACCTTCCAGGGAACCCCTCTGGCCAGCTCGGATGCAGTGGAAATGGAACACAGCTGATCTCTTTGAAATCGGGTAGCAAAACTGCCGAAACCTCGCGCAACCTTGCTTTTGAGCAAAAATCCAATCTGAACCTCACTGAGAACTCTCTTCACTGACCTAGCCTTTGCTCTGATGATGGATTGAGTGATCACGCCTTCGATTGGATGAAAAACTGAAGAAAACGATAAAGAACTGAAGAAAAACCACTGTTGCGGCGAAGACGCGATGAAAGGGAAGAAGCTGCGCGTTTCTGATTAAATAGGAACCAATGGACAACCCAGATTGATCGGAGCAAATCCAATGGCTGATCTTGCTCTGATTTGAGCCAAACATTGATGATGATGATCTGGGGTCAGGATCTGCCTCGTGGTAGCTCGGATTCTCCAGATTTGCAACGGATGGTCCAGATCAACCTAATCTTTGAATGGACGATCTAGAGCCCTACAAGCTTGATCCAACGGTTGATTGAGCTCTGATTGGGATGAAACCTTCAGATCTTGATCAGGGTGCTTGATCAACCCTAACCCTAGCTCGGATTGCTTCAGATTGTCCCGGATGGCTCAGATCTAGCCGCCCTTGAATCGGACGGCTCGGATTAATCGTAAGCTTGATAATTCGGTCCGGGTCACTTCCGACTCAGGTTTGACCCAATATGCCTTAAGTCCTTGAACCTTTGATGCCTACAAAAATAAATCAAGAATTTGGTGGCCAAATAATCCAGTTTAATGCAAATTTACAATTTAGTCCAAAATAAGAGTAAGTTCTAAAACCTAGGGCAATTTCACAATTAAGCAATAAAAACATAGGTCAAACATGAATTTTAGCAACTCAAATGATCAATAAAATGGTATCTATCAACTTCCCCACACTTAACCTTGAGTGTCTCGCGAAACTACTAAGTATGTATCCCCTAGATTTTCTTAAGCATAATTAGAAGCAAATGAAAAGAAATTACCTAAGGTTGTCAATTCTCATAAATCTAAGCTCTATGGATTAGTATCTTGTCCTTAAATCAACAACTTAGCCTTTTCATCCATCATGAGTCATTGAGATGAATCTAACTCATAGCCTTTCAAGAAAAATTTTGGTGGCTCTCTCCTTAAGTTCTAACTTGATGATGGAAGTGGAGCTCACTCAAACACACATGCTTCTTGCACTACCATAGGCTTGCTTATTATCTACTCTCCACCATTAATCATGATTAGGATCAACATCTACAAAAATAAGTGAAATCAAGGAAAATGGCAAGAAATGGACAAGAAAATGGAAAAATTGATAAAGTGGATGATTTGTGTGCTCAAAGATGTTTCCAATGAACTTTGCCCTCTTATCAGTCAAATCTGATTGGTGGAGTAAGAATTCGAATACTGCCTTTGATTTGGACGAAGAAAAACCTATTTGATCTCAATGTGCCAAGTTTGCCAATTTTTGTCCCAACCTTGCTTCTTTCACTCTTTTCTCAGATTTTTTTTCTTTCTTTTCAGATCAGCTTTGTATCAGATTTTTATCAGCAAAACTTGAGACATTCCTGCATTGTTTTCATATTTTTCTACATTGGGTTCAATTACTGATCTGCACTTCATTTACAAAGTTGTACAGGTCGGTTTCAGATTTTCTGCATTTTCCTCTTCAAATTCTAACTCTACTGCTTCTATTTCTTTTTCCTAGTTTGAAAATACAGCAGCTATATAGGGATAGTTTAGCACTGAAAGTACTCCACTCAACAATTCTGATCAGCAAGTTTAATTTCAGCCCTTACATTGCATCTGCTTTCATGGAACACTACCAATTCGCAGCTTGAAATTAAAGTATCTGAACAGCTTGAAGTTGAAGTATCTCAGCAACTTGATACCTTGCTGTTTTTGTTCAGTAGTCATACTTCAATTCAGATTTGATTATGTTCAACTGCAATTCATCCTTCCAGCTGTGTATTCGGCTTCAATTCAGTGTCAATTCCAACTTCATCAAACTTTTCTCTCTTCTCTCTCTTTTTTTTTCTGTTCTTGATCTGAAAAATCCAAACAACCACATTTCTTTTTCATTCGATCAGCAGTAGATATTCTTGATACAAATCTGATCAATTCAGGATCTTAGTTCCCTGCTTCATAGTCTAGAAAAATAACTTCAGCTTCATTCTTGATACATCCTGTACACAACTACTTCAGCTGCATTTTCAGCTCAACTCTTCAACCTTTCAGCCTTCAAATCTGATCAATTCCCTCCTCAAGTGCTTCAAGTGGACTGATCATCACTTTTGGCACAAAGAAATGGATTCCATCTTTGAATACTCTCCTAAGCCACTGCTCTTCCATTGAAGCACAGATTTCTTTTACTACTTTCCAATTCTTTGCTTGCAAAACATCCTCTAGATGAGTGGACGAAACACCTTCATAGCATTTTCCTCTGATTTTTCTTCTTTCGGCTTTCTCTGCTCGCAAGTATTACAATGGAGCACATTTGGATCAGAGATTTTATTAGAGAGCTTGAGACTTCAAATAACCATTCGGAACAACAAATTTGATGCTCTCATACATCCTTCACTAACTCTTGAAACTTACTCTTGATACATTCCCTTTATGAGTTGGCCCCCTCTTTTTCTTTTCTTTTTCTATTTTTAAGTCTAGCATCGATGATATAATTTCAGATCTTGCAAAACTTCTGATTTCTCCAACAATTAACTTCAGCTATCATCAAATGATAGTGGAACCCTTAAGTGTTCCACCCAAAAATTCAAATCAGCCCATTAAATTTCAGCCCCTTGCCTTTACTGATTTCGGAGATGCCTTGACCAACCTGGATCAGCACATTTCTTTCATTTCCTTTCCTTTTACTACATTCATGTGCTCCATTCCTTGATTCACAGCCTTGAAACCCAAAATTCAGCTCATCTTGATACAAACTGCTCAAAAACTGCTGGCACTGAATTTTTTTTCTTTGTGTTCAGCATTTTGTTCAGCCCTTTTCGAATTCTGAACAGCTCTTCACAAACCTTTCAGCATCTTGCAGTTTCCTTGATTACTCAGAGCAATTAACATCAACTAATAGTGGAGAATTAGATCCAACTATTTCGGATTCCAGCTTACTGCAAAAAAATTTTTCTTCTGCTTTGCTTCTTCTCTGTTGCATTTCGGATTGTTTCTGCTGAAATTCAGATTGTTTCATTTAGGAAGCTCAAGGTCGCAGTTTCTCGACTACAATTCATCCTTCCAGCAGTGTTTTCAGATTTTTTTTTTCTTTGCCCAGCTCAAAATTTCTGCTTACGTTTCAGATTTTCCAGCTTATGTTAAGCTGCTGTTCAGCTTCAATTCAGATTTTACAGCCCTCAATTCAGACTCAAACACAACATTTTGACTTCCATGATTCTAACTCCAAGACTTGCTGACTAAATCATGCTTCATAGATGTTTCCTTGGCACAGATTTTTCATCACTTCCAGATATGTCCAGCTGCACTTCACTCTCATTCTCAACCTTTCAGCCTTCAATTCCTGGTAATTTCCAATTGCTTTTGCTTTTAATCCTTGTCAACATCCCCTTGCATCATTAAAATTAGTACAGCTGCAATTCAGTTTAGTTGCAATCCCTAAATGGTCAGCTGCTTGATCATTGTTTCGGCCACAAATTCAGATTGTCTCTGCTGCAAATCCATTCCAGATCAGATCAGTAACTTCGATTCCAGCCTCAGCAATGCACAGGTTTCAGAAATCTGCTCCCCAAGAGATTGGATTCAGCCAAAAACCATTCTGCAATTCTGTCTAAAATCAGTGATGAACTACTGATTTCTCCAATTCAGCTTCACAAATAGTCCTTCAATGATTCAAAGCAGCTCCAAGTTGATTTGTTCAGCTTTCTCCAGCAAGGGCAGCTGCATTTAATGCTTCTAGCAAAGTGGCCGAATAGCTTCATAGCATCAAGAAACATACCTTTCCTCTCTTTTGACATGACATAGATTTCCTTCATTTGTGTGCCATTTGGATTACACAAATTCTTCAACCGAATTCATCTTGGCTCCAAATTGTTTGGATCTTCAAATTGATGGTTAAGAATCTAGATGCCTCCATTTGCTTCCATCCTCTTGCTCATTTCCGAAATTCAAATTTAACTTACTTGGCACCTTTTGGCTTCAACTTGGCAAAAAAAAATTTCTTTTTGACATGAAATACCTCCAAAACTTTAGTCACTCCCCCACACTTAAATCTTTGTCCGTCTCGGGCAAAATAGCATTAAGAAAACATCCCAAGTAAACAAATCCATAGAAAATTAGGGTTAAGATTAGCAATAAGGAAAGGTAAATAGAATAGACATGATTTTTGCCAAAATTGAATTGGAAAGGTAAACAAAATGATTAGTCCCTATAGATGTGATCCAACCATTGAAATATGATTTTGAAAGAACCTAAGCAAGTTCTAGAATACAATAACATATGTGTATCACAAAATAAGGCTAATCTCACTAGGTAAAAATAATCCATCTCAAATCCTCAATTAAGAATCTAAAGCAAAATCGTACTCAAGCATCCAAGATTTCATCCATGAACTCAAACCCTAAGTTTTGACAACCAAATTTAATTTATTTTCCAAAAGACTCAAAAATGCTATTGAGATAACCTAAGGGATACATTTATTTCTAGTCATGCAATAAAAAATGCTAAAACTATATTTACAATGACATGGTATTTACAATGATTTTATTCATGTCATGTTTCCTAAGAATTTATTATCAACTACTTACTCCAAAAAGAGAATGAATTTATTCCTAAAACTATTAAAAATGATATATACAATGGAATGTAAATGTAGAGAAAGTAAACCCCCCTTAAGTTGGGTAGATAGCGTCCTCAATGTACACATCCTCCACCTCTAGCTCCTTTAGTTCTTCAAAATACTTCTTGAGCCGGTGTCCATTAACTTTCCACACAAATCCATTAGCTTCGTCCCTAATTTCAAAAACTCCATAGGGAAAAATGTCAGTTATAATGAATGGACCTTCCCACCTTGACCTCAACTTACCTCTTATCAATTTGAGCCTTGATTTATACAATAAAACCTTCTCGCCAACTTTGAAGTCCTTTTTCACAATGTGTTTGTCATGGAAGTTCTTGGTCTTCTCCTTGTAAATCCTTGAATTTTCAAATGCTTCTAATCGAATCTCTTCAAGTTCTTGGAGTTGCAATTTTCTCTCTTCCCCCGCCTTGATAGCATCGAAATTGCAAGCTTTCACCGCCCAATATGCCTTGTGTTCTATCTCCACGGGGAGGTGACAAGCCTTACCATAAACCAGGCGGTAGGGTGACATGCCAATCGGTGTCTTGTACGCTGTTCTGTAGGCCCAGAGTGCATCATCTAGTCTCTTGCTCCAGTCTTTTCTAGTGGGCCCAACTGTCTTTTCTAAGATGGATTTGATCTCTCTGTTTGAAATCTCAGCCTGTCCATTTGTTTGGGGATGATAGGATGTAGAGATTTTATGAACCACCCCATATTTGCGCAACAGTGCCTTCATGTGTTTGTTGCAGAAATGAGATCCTTGGTCACTAATTATTGCTCTTGGAATTCCAAACCTGCAGAAAATGTGTGACCTAACAAAACTACAAACAACAGAAGAATCATCAGTCTTGGAGGGAATGACCTCCACCCATTTTGAAACATAATCCACAACAAGTAAAATATACAAATAACCATAAGAAGCAGGAAAAGGTCCCATAAAATCTATCCCCCAAACATCAAAAATCTCACAATAAAGTATAGCATACTGGGGCATCTCATGTCTAGCTCCTATGTTCCCAATTCGCTGACATCTATCACAATTTTTATAAAAAACATGTGAATCATGAAAAAGGGTGGGCCAGTATAATCCACACTCTAATACTTTCCTAGCAGTCCTCTGAGGTCCAAAATGCCCCCCACAAGCTGATGAATGACAAAATGTGAGGACAGAAGTAAACTCATGATCAGGTATGCATCTCCTAATTATTTGGTCATTACAAAATTTTCATAAATAAGGATCATCCCACACATAAAACTTTGCATCACTTTTTAATTTATCTTTTTGAGCCTTAGAAAATTGAGTGGGAAATACATGTGCAACAAGAAAGTTAACTAGGTCTGCATACCAAGGTGTCTCACCATGCACTGAAATCAAGTGCTCATCTCTGAAGTCATCATCAATGGTGGTAGGAGATCCATCTCCTTCAAGTCTGCTCAAATGATCTGCAACTAAGTTCTCTTTTCCACTTCTATCTCTGATCTCCAGGTCGAATTCTTGGAGTAGGAGTATCCATCTGATCAATCTAGGTTTTGCATCAGGCTTCTACAATAAGTATTTGAGAGCTGCATGATCAGAAAAATAATCACATGTGAGCATAATAAATAAGATCTGAATCTATCTAAAGCAAAAACAATGGAAAGAAGCTCCTTTTCAGTCGTGGTGTAGTTGGCTTGGGCGGCATCTAGGGTTTTGGAGGCGTAGCAAATGACATGTGGTGCTCCATCTACCCTCTGTGCTAAAACAGCTCCCACTGCAAAGTTAGAAGCATCACACATTAATTCAAATGGTAAAGTCCAGTCAGGTGATGTAATAATAGGGGCTGAGGTAAGAGCCTCCCTGAGTCTATGAAAAGCTTCTTTACATTTTTCATCGAAGTGAAACTCAACATCCTTCTGCAACAATCGTGTCAAGGGTCGAGCAATCAAGCTGAAATCTCTAATGAATCTACGGTAAAATCCTACATGTCCAAGAAAAGCACGAATATCCCATACGTATACGGGGTAAGATAAAGAAGAAATAACGCTGATTTTAGCAGGATCTACCTCAATATCTTTCTGAGAGACTATGTGTCCAAGTACTATCTCATGCTCTACCATAAAGTGACATTTCTCAAAATTAAGAACAAGGTCAGTTTCAATGCAACGATATAAAACCCTAGAAAAGTTATTCAAATATGAATCAAAAGACGTGCCATAAACTGAAAAATCATCCATGAATACCTCCATACAGTCCTCTAGCAACTCACCGAATATACTCACCATGCATCTCTGAAAGGTACCAGGTGCGTTGCAGAGTCCGAAAGGCATACGTCTATAGGCAAATGTGCCAAAAGGACAAGTGAAGGTGGTCTTCTCCTGGTCCTCTGGATCTATGCAAATCTAAAAATAGCCTGAAAATCCGTCCAAAAAACAATAGTGTGACTTCCCTGCCAGTCTCTCGAGCATCTGATCAATGAAAGGTAAAGGGAAGTGATCTTTCCTTGTGACCTTGTTGAGCTTCCTGTAATCAATGCAGACTCTCCAGGAATTCTTAACTCTGGTGGGCACTAGCTCATTACTTTCATCCGCCACCACGGTCACTCCAGATTTCTTGGGCACCACATGAATAGGACTAACCCACTGACTGTCAGAAATAGGGTAAATAATACCTGCCTGTAGAAGTCGAGTCACCTCTTTCTTTACAACATCCAAAATAAGTGGGTTGAGTCTCCTTTGTGGTTGCCTCACAGGTTTAACATTATCTTTCAAAAATATCCTGTGCATGCAGATAGCTGGGCTGATACCTGGTATATCTGATAAAGTCCACCCAATTGCCTTTTTGTAGTGCCTCAGGACTTGCAGTAATTTTTCTTCTTGTTCTGACTCCAAATGCTGTGCAATAATAACAGAAAAAGTCTGCTCCTCTCCTAGGTACGCATACTTCAAGTGACCTGGTAATGGCTTCAGTTCACTCTGGTCCTCTTCAGTAGAAATAAGTGGTCCCTGGGGCTTAGTGCAATCCCCTACACTCTGAATATCAAGAAAAATAGGTGATCCTTGGGGCTTAGTGCAATCCCCTACACCTAGAAAAATCTCTCCAGCTGGAAGTGTTTCTGAAATGTCTTCTGAAAAATCCTCAGTATCAGCAGTCAGTACTCTCTCAGCCTCCTCTGAATCAATAGCTCCTCCAGAAAAATCCTCCAGAAATCCCTCAGCCTCTAACTCTGTCTGTGCCAGCTCCTCTAAAATATCCATGCTCATGATGGAGTGATCCTCTCTCGGATGCTTCATAGCATCAAAAAGGCTGAACTGTACAACCGTGTCTCCAATCTCCATAGAAAGTGTCCCGGCATATACATCAATCTTTGTTTTGGCCGTCTTCAGAAAAGGTCTGCCTATGATAAGTGGAGAACAGTGTGCCAAGTAATCTCCCTCCATATCCAAAATATAAAAGTCTGCAGGAAATATTAGCTCCTTTACCTTAACCAAAATATCTTCAATCATACCTGCTGGGTGGGTCTGACACCTGTCTGCTAGCTGTATCACCACACCAGTGGGCTGTAAAGGGCCTATGCCAAGCATCTGAAATACTGACCTGGGCATCACATTTATGGAAGCTCCTAAATCTAACATAGCGTCATGGAATATGGTGCTCCCTATCTCACAAGAAACAGTGAATACCCCTGGGTCTTCACACTTCTGAGGAATAGTGTGGATAAGTGCTGAGATGTTCTTCCCAAAGCTGACCAACTCATTTTCCTTAAGTTTCTTTTTGTGAACACAAAGATCTTTCAAAAACTTAGCATACTTTGGAATTTGCTTGATCATGGTCAACAAAGGGACATTGATCTCTACCTTACTAAAAAGTTCCACTAACTCATTGTATTCCTTGGCCTTCTCTTCCTCCACTTGCTTTTTGGCTAGTGTCTTCCGCTGTGGAAAGGGTAAAGGAACCCTCAAATCATCCTCTTTGGCCGAAAGTGGAGAAACTGAATTCTGCCCTGCTGTCCCATGCGACGTAGTGGCTGTAAAATCGGCCTCGGCACTGTTTTCTTCTCCGTTTGCCACCAAATTTGGAGGGTTGCTTGTGGAAAGGGTTGGGAACGGGCTAGGGTTGGAATCAGCTGAATTTGAATCATTTCATTGCTGTTTTGGGCCGAAATTGGAGAAGCTGTCCGGTCTCCTGAATATTCTGCTCTTGGACTCTTCGGAGATGTTGTAACCTTCCCACTTCTCAAAGTTATAGCACTCACATTTCCTTTAGGATTAGGAACAGTTTGGGAAGGAAGTTGACTTGATCCTTGAGCTTGATTTTGGTTAATCCCACTAGCCAATTGCCCTATTTGCCTCTCAACATTTTGATTGTGTTGTTGTTGTTGTTGTTGCAAGCTTGTTGTTGTTGTTGTGTTTGTACAACTTGTTGTAGCATCTCCATCACTTGTTGATGCTGTGCATTTCCTCCAGTTGAGCTCCCATAGCCTCCTTGGTTAGCAAAGCTCCTTGATTGATTTTGAAAGGATGAAGTAGGCTGAAATTGTTGAGCTTGCTGTGATCCTTGAAAACATGGATTTTGGGGCTGATAAGAGGACTGATTGGGCTGTTGATAGGGCTGATTAAATGGCTGAGATGCTTGGAAACCTTGCTGGGAGTTGTAACCTTGAAAGTTCTGATTTTGAAGTGAAAAATTTTGTGGCGAGGGCTGAAAATTCTGATTTTGAAACCCTTGATTGTAGGGCTGGAAATTCGGATTCAAGGGCTGTGAAGGCTGAAAATTTTGTTGGTTTTGAGTTTGAAAAGCTGGAAATGATTGAAATCCTTGCTGCCCTTGATGATATTGCTGGAATTGAGGTTCAAATGGCTGGAATTGTTGCTGAAATTGTTGGGAATTAGGCTGAAACGGAGGCTGAAAACTTTGGTTTGATGGCTGAAAAGTTTGCTGATTGTTTTGAGCTTGTTGAGGCTGCTGGAAATTCGGTTGAGGCTGCTGTGAGGGTTGATTTTGAGGCTCTTGTTGGCAGAAAGCATTCCCATACCTCAAGTTAGGATGATTCCTCCAACCGGGGTTGTAAGTAGAGGAATAGGGATTGTTTCTTGCTGGAAATTATCCTCTTACTATTGCTGCTACTGTCTCATCCTGTTGGAGGGTGGGGCATGAATCTGAAGTGTGCTCTAAACTAGAGCAAATGCCACACACACTTATCATTTGACTTGACTGTGGAGGTACTGAAGGAGTTGAGCCTTGATTTGCATTATTAACCTTCAAGTCCTTAATAAGTGATGTGATCTCTGCCAATCTCTCAAACATCTTATCATTAGGAACTACCTGAACTTCACCCACTCCTCTGGTGGTCAAGGCTCTGCTTCCAAATTGTTGGGAATTCTCAGCCATATTAGAAATTAGCTCCCTAGCTTGCATTGGTGTTTTGTTCACTAGGGCCCCTCCAGATGCAGCATCTATCATAACTCTGTCCATCTGCAGCAATCCTTCATAAAAGTATTGAATCAACAACTACTCACTGATTTGATGCTGAGGGCAACTTGAACACAGCTTGTTGAATCTCTCCCAGTAGTTGTATAATGTCTTGCCCACCACTTGCTGAATCCCACAGATGCTTTTTCTGATTATAGCTGTTCTGGAGGCTGGGAAGTACTTTTCCAAAAATGCTTTCTTCATGGAGATCCAACTAGACACATGTCCTGTAGGCAGATAATAAAACCAGTCTTTTGCTGCTCCTGTCAGTGTGAAGGGAAAAGCTCTCAGCTTGATGTCTTCTTCAGAGATGCTCTGAGGCTTCATAGTAGAGCATACAACATGAAATTCGTGTAGGTGTCTGTTTGGATCCTCTCCAGTTAATCCTTGAAACTTTGGCAACAAATTGATAAGTCCAGATCTTAGCTCAAAATTTCCCCCAGCTCTGGATAAGCTATGCTGGAGTACTGAAATGCAGCGTCAGGCGCTGCGAGCTCCTTCATGGTTCTCTGGTGGTCTGCCATATCACTGCCTGAGTGAGTGAAGATAGTCTGAATAGGAGGGATATCTGTAGTCTCAGAAAGAATGCCCTGACTCCTCCTAGCTCTGAAAGTCCTCTCAATCTCAGGGTCGAATTCTTCTAAATCACCACCTGAAGACCTGGTCATAAAATAAAACAAATCGCAGTAAAAGTAGATAAAGATGAGACAAATAAAATCAAATCAACAGATATAACAATAAGCACGAAAAATAAATCAAAAAATGATATGAAATAAGTGCACAAGCAAAAATTAAACAAGTCAACTAGTAGATCCCCGGCAACGACGCCAAAAATTTGATAAGCACAATCTATGTGTCACGAAAGTGGGTCTCAAATTTAAATGTATATGAATGCTGAAAACCCTTTTTGTAATTAAGAACAAAAGCGTAGTAAAGGGGCCACAGGTCGTATTTTTCTCGGGGACTAGTTGTTATGTTTGATTCGAGCTTGGTTTATGTGTCGTTTATGTTTTGGGTTTCAAAGAAATAGATTTGGTTTTGGGATACAATCGAAATTGAAATTGAAATGAAAATAGAAGATTTAGCTAATAAACTACACAAAAGGATGGTAACAACCAACTCAACCAATGGAAAACCAAATCAAAGCACTTACAAAGTTTTTGGCAACTGATTTCTGATTTCAAACTCAAAATGGAATGCTATGCAATGAAGTAAAGGCAGGGATGGGAGTTTTTGGAAATAAATAAGCTTAACACAATTAATAGCATGCGAAATTAGAACTCAACCAAACAAATGCAACTCAACTAGCTAAAGAGTTTTTGGAAACCAATCACTACTAACAAAATTCAGATATGAGTAAGTGCAAGCTTATTGAATTCAAGCACAACCATATGCCACAAAAACAAGCTAAATTCGGATGCAAAAAGATTCAAATCAATTGGCACGCAAGGGAAGTCTCCTTGTGCCAAAAACTAACACCAACTTTACAAAATCAGCATGTTTCGGCTCTCTTCTCAAGCTGGTTGGTTCAATTAGGAAACAAAGGTATTAAGGAAGAACTGAGCAAGACTAAGGTGAGGGATTGAAACTTAAATCAGAACTAAGAAAAAAAACGCAAATTCAGAAATGGGAAGTGCAGAAATTGGAACTTGATGTTCAGAAATTCAGCACAAGGTTTGGGCGCAAAACACAAACAAATTCAGATTGATACACTGATCGGAAAAAACAGACAAACTAAGCTGAAATGTCTAGTGTTTACCTAACAAAAATTCTCCAAACAGCAGCTAGAAATTTTAGAACAGGATTGGGTTTTTGCAGAAATGAAATGGCACGCAAGAGATGGAATTGGCAAGCAAGAAATGAAATTGCAACCTTGCTTAATTTGAGTGCTATTTTAACTAAACACGCTATCTATCTAATGCTGGAACAGAAATTAACTACTAAGAAACTCAGAAACAACTCAAAAACAGGAAATCTAAAACAATTTCAGAAACTGAATGGTTTTGCAGAAATCAAATGGCACGCAAGAGATGGAATTGACATGCAACAATTGACAAAGAAATAAGCTGAAATTTGATCTATTTGTTCACTAAACAAGCTTCTAAACTACTTAACTTAAAGATTAACAACCTAATTAAGCTTAACTATTTAGAAAACCAAATCTACACAACTGATATAATTGCAGAAACAAAACAGATTCGGCAGAAATGGAATTACAGCTACAAACACAATGAAACTAAATTATCTAAGCTACTCCTCAACCCCTCCTCAGCTCAAAAGCTCCTTGGTCGTCAATCAAGAGTGAACTTCGGACCCGCAAGCTCAGCAAGTCAGTGAAGAACTTTCTCTGCAAATGATTCAAAGCAAATCCTGCTCAAGCTGAAATTAGCTTCCGATTCCTTCAAACTTGCTGTGGTGACTCGCGATTTGGATTTGGGAATGACCGAAACCTTCCAGGGAACCCCTCTGGTCAACTCGGATGCAGTGGAAATGGAACACAGCTGAGCTCTTTGAAATCGGGTAGCAAAACTGCCGAAACCTCGCGCAACCTTGCTTTTGAGCAAAAATCCAATCTGAACCTCACTGAGAACTCTCTTCACTGACCTAGCCTTTGCTCTGATGATGGATTGAGTGATCACGCCTTCGATTGGATGAAAAACTGAAGAAAATGATGATGAACTGAAGAAAAACCACTGTTGCGGCGAAGACGCGATGAAAGGGAAGAAGCTGCGCGTTTCTGATTAAATAGGAACCAATGGATGACCCAGATTGATCGGAGGAAATCCAACGGCTGATCTTGCTCTGATTTGAGCCAAATTTTGATGATGATGATCTGGGGTCTGGATCTACCTCGTGGTAGCTCGGATCCTCCAGATTTACAACGGATGGTCCAGATCAACCGAATCTTTGAATGGACGATCTAGAGCCCTCCAAGCTTGATCCAACGGTTGATTGAGCTCTGATTGGGATGAAACCTTCAGATCTTGATCAGGGTGCTTGATCAACCCTAACCCTAGCTCGGATTGCTTCAGATTGTCCCGGATGGCTCAGATCTAGCCGCTCTTGAATCGGACGGCTCAGATTAATCGTAAGCTTGATAATTCGGTCCGGGTCACTTCCGACTCAGGTTTGACCCAATATGCCTTAAGTCCTTGAACCTTTGATGCCTACAAAAATAAATCAAGAATTTAGTGGCTAAATAATCCAGTTTAATGCAAATTTGCAATTTAGTCCAAAATAAGAGTAAGTTCTAAAACCTAGGGCAATTTCACAATTAAGCAATAAAAACATAGGTCAAACATAGATTTTAGCAACTCAAATGATCAATAAAATGGTATCTATCAGTGGTACTAATCAAGGATCAAGAGGATAATTAATTTAATTGTCAGTAATTTAAATTAATTATCAGGCATTTGATATTGTAAACACAGGGAGATGGATGACTTATAATAGGTGGAGCCCATATGAAAATATGGAGGTTGGTGAGGAAGTTCTAGTGGAATGGATCTCCATTAATGGATCGGGTTTCGATCCATTAGCGGGCCAAGAACCAACTCCTCATGGTCTCTACGTTAGCCCTATAAATACCCCATAGGAGTCATGATACAAGGCTAATAATTAATCCACAATTAATTGAGAATTAATCCAAATAATCTCAATTACCAAATCCCTAAAACCTCCTCTCCCTCTCTCTCTCTCCTAGGTCACCGGCGCAAGGGAGAAGAAGTAATTTTCTTCTTCTTCTCCTCCCCATCTCCTTCACAGGTCCTTGGTCGGCATTCACAGGAAGAAGAAGAGGCTCTGCTCTTCTTTTGGTGATCGACGGCGGCTGGGAGGTGGAGGAGAGGTGGCCGGCGACAAGGTTTGAGCGGCGTCGGTGGTAAGGTTGAAGAAGGACTTTCGGGAGGAGAAGGATCACCTTCTTCTTCTCCTTTTCTTCTTCCATACTTGAGCACGCATAGGAGAGGAAAAAGGAGTGGTCGGCGGTGAGGAATATGTTGGGACCGGGTGCATGTTGACATGGATGCGGGTTCGTAATTTTTAAATTAATTACGTGCAGCGGAAGGTTTAGCATAAATAATTTCTCAAATTATTTAACCACACATCTAAGCATGCAATTTTATCTTGTGTAGACATGATCATATATTTAAGATTTTACAGAAACATAAACTAATTTACGTATTACCTAGCGTAACTCGAAGGAAGGGACGAGATCCAACCATAAGCGTCCCTTGGAAGCTCCGCCTCTATTCGCGTCCATGCTGAGTATCTTCGGGATGACTTCGCAAAGCCACGAGTTTCGTGTTCTCGAGAACTAGTAGATTCTCCAAGAATGCGACAAGAAAAACCAAGAGAGAAGTCGGAAGACTAACCACAAAAGGATCGCCGGAATCAAAATTCCGACGAAGTAAAAGAAGAGGCTTACGGGCATAAAGATCCTTGAGGCAAACTCTAATTCCGGCAGCACCTTCTTCCAGCAGCAGGTGGTGGTCGGCAGGGAAAGGGCAGGGGTGGCCGGCTGGTGCTCCTTCATGGGGCTGGTTGGCGCACGGCAAGAAGGGGAGAAGAGAAGGAGAGAAAGAGAGGGAGAGAGTCTATGCCTTCATGTCTTCGATTATCACCCAAGCCTTGCCTTGGGTCCTTTATATAGTGGCCTCTCAACCATCAAGCTTCTCAAATATGGAATAACTTATTCTATCATGTCAAGTTTGATTTTATATCATGGTTAAAATCATATTTTAATTCATGATAAAAATCAATCAAGTCTCTTCTCTCCTATGGAATAAATTTCCTTATCATGGTAAATCAATCCATGATTGATTTTATAAAATAAACTAATCCATGGTTCATTTTAATTTCCATGAAAAATAAACCAAACCATGGTTTATTATATAAAAATTTATATCATCCATAATTTTATAAAACAAACCACACTTGGTTTATTTTATAAATTGAACCAAAAACATGTTTCTCTCCCTTTGTTGTGGCTGGCCAAGCAAAGAGGATGGAGACCCTCTTTGGCCGGCCCATCCAAGCCAAGCCCCAATGAATTAAACTTATTTAATTCATCTATTAAGTCTTCAAAAGACTTAGCCATTTTACGCTTCCGATGCGTCTCTGAAAAATTCAGATTCGACTTATGTTTGGCTCAACCAAACTTAATCTCTCTTGATTGAAAAATCTAATTTTCAACTCGTTTTAAATCCCTCGGATTACTCGTAGTGCGTGTGACTAAATAGGCTTTCGATTTATGTTGGTCGTCTATAATTAATCAATTATTGAACGATCATGAGTGGCACCTAGTAGTACATCATGATCCCCAATTAATCGAAAGATCAACGGTTGACCTCAGAAACAATTTTGAAACCCTTCAGCAACTATAATGAATCGTGCTCCATTCCCTTCACCATCTTATACCCACTTGGTTCAGGACATGGTCTATGTGTGTCAGTCCCCACTAGGCTGACTACGTCACACCTTGTCCAAGTAACGTTTTCTCGTCCTACGGATTCTAATTACTCTCATGTATTTAAGAGATTCATACTCTGAACATGTCATGCTCTGGTCAGAGGCTTCGAGTAATAATCCGACGATACGCCTCGGGTATACATCTCCTCGCAAGGAGTGGTGAATCCTTTGTAGGTTGTTCAAACATCTTCGGGCACTTCGGCTTATACCCAATCATCCTGGGTCCACACCTCCTTGGAGATGCTTGCTTAAGATGTCAAAGTATTAGTCTCCATGACCAAGATGACTTGAACACCGCAAGTCAAAGGAACATCGCACTTAAGCTGCAGTAAGAACTTCACTGACATATCTATATTTAGACTACCATATGAAGTTTTACAGCCAGTCACTCCAATGAACTAGTTCCCTTAATTAGCATTCATGTTTATCTCCGGACATCTCAGTGTCACCAGCCAGTGAGAATCAGCTGATTAGAGAATAACCCATGCTAGTCTCAACAGAATTGATAGTGTCCGTATTTATCAATTCATCGACTAGGGACAATTTCAATACTTCACAATTGCACATGTAGAGATAATCACTAGTTGTGAATTCATGACAAATTCTCTCATGCTTTGAATTGTATTGCGGGCATTCAGTAAATGAGTTTAAGATCTCAATCAAATACACAAACATGTATACTCAAATAGTGAATATTTATTTATTAAAATAAATGATTACAATCATAAGGTGATTGCCTTAGGACACTTCTCTCATATCACTAATAGAATATCCTTCCTCTAGCTCCGGCGGTGGTGGGTTTGGATAAATTGCCGGTGGCGGAAATTTTGGGTTAGAGGAGGAAGAAAGGAATTTCTACTCTATTCTTCTTCCGGTTCTTCATCTTCATAGCCTTCTTCTCGGTGATGCCTTGTGGCTGGTGGTCCTTGGTAGGTTGAGCTCACCGGCGGCACAAGGAGGAGAAGTGGATAGGTGGCCGACGCAAAGAACCCTAGCTATCTAGGGTTTGTGTTGAGGCAAGGAAGAAGCTTGAAGAAAGGTGATTAATTCGAGACCTTCGGTGACTCTACGTCTTGGTAGCTCATCGCCCACACGACATCCAAGAGGGGAGGGTCATAAGATAGATGACTGCGAGGTAAAGGCGAGGTATACCTCTCCCTAGCTCCTCTTCTTTTCTTGTTATATCATGCTTGTTTTTATTATTGCATGTATCTTGATTAATTGTCATAGTTTAATTATGTGTTAATTAACATCGATAATTAATCATGTCATGGACTCCAAAGATAAACACAAATATCGACGATCCATTCGTCGTCTTTTTCGTAGTCTTTTGATTCGGAAAGTTACAAGGTCTTAACTTTGGTTTTGGCTAAGTTGTAACTTGAATAAATCGACACGACGACGAGATGGTCATTTGGGAGATGGGTCTCTATTTGGATTAAATTTTTAATACGTAGATATAGAGAGGTCTCTCAGGTTCGACCCCATGGTTGCGTAGGAAGCCCTCAACCATACAAGGGTATATTCCCATCAGTTGTTATCAGAACAAGGATTCCGATTTTGTGTGTTTAGGACTCGGTTATTTTTTTACACATTATCATATACTTTATTTTTGCTGGATAATTTTTGGATGTGCGTAGGCTAACTTTGTTACAGGCACTAGATTCCAACTATTATGGCATTAATGGTTATGTATGTGATTGATTGTGTGTGTTGTAAATTAATTGAATCCTCGGGGTTGACGAGACTAAATTAGGTTTAAAATTTTTGAAATTAAATATGTCACCTGTTTAGCCAAGCTTTTATTTACTTTTGATCTAGATTACTTGTACACTCCTTTGTGGAGTATAGAATCAATGGATGTAGATAAGTAGCTAGTCATCTCGGCTTGGAGATTCCTTCATGGTGGCTTGCGTATGGATAGGAAGGAGTGGACGAGGTGGCGACACGACTGAAGGTGCATTGGAGACCAAGACCATAATAGTTGGAAAATTCTAGGATTTTTCCTTGTTTTATTATGTTGGTTTATGTGCTTGTTGTGTATGTGCATATGAAAAACCTCAACGTAAATAACTAAGTGGGAGAGGGACCCTAAGGGTCCCGTGGTCTCCATTACAATCTGACAAGCGATGCGAACAAGCCCGCACGTTGGCTCTGAGTACCTTCCTCCATAACAGATAGACTTGTTCTGCGGATCACTGGGTCAGAAATGATTATATGAAATTATTGAAGAATGTGTGTACTTCCCCAACGGAAGACACATAATCGGAAGTAATTTTCTTAGTGTCGTGTAATGGTAAACACATAGATACAAATTTTAGTATCCTCCCCAACGAAGTCACTATTATTATTTGTAAGGCCAAAGAGGACCAACTATTAATTTTACTTGTCAGAAAGTTAGGATGACAAGATAGTAAAATTAATGGGTAAAACCTCCTCGCACAAATGTAGAGTTTGTATACGACCACACTAACGTGGCATGCGATATTCTCGGTGTTTTGAGGTGTTGATTATTTTTGAAAATGTATTATTTTGAGGAGTCAATTTATTTTCAAAAACTAAAGTGTGTGATTGTTGTGATTCTTAGGTATTTTAAAATGGATCTAGACCCACTTGATCTAATTGAAAGAGAAAACCAAATAAATGTCCCTGATAATAATATGGATTGGGAATTAAATATGGACTTTGTCTCAACTACCGAGGAACCCAAATGTGATCTTGTCGAGTTCTGTACCGAAAAACCTAGCGAGATTAATGATGAAGAGGAGTTTGAATATTTTAGGAAATGGTTAGAAGCAGACGAGACGACTGAGTGTCATCAAAATCAAGCTTCTTCCATTACCAATGATAAAACATTCAAAATCGATGATCTCTTCGGGCATCAAAATCGAACTGCTAGGCAAGAGGTCATGAAGAACTTGACAACGACCATCTTGGTTGAGGGTATGCTTGTACACACTCTCAAAATGATGGCTTGGTTGAAAGAGATGGAAATCTTTGGAGCTCAAATCGATGGGGAAACCCAGGTCGATCTCATCCTCCAATCTCTACCAAAGAATTTTGAGAAGTTTCGCCTAAGCTACAATATGGACAAGCGTTCATATTCGTGGGCAGAACTTCTGACTGAACTCGTGGCGGCAGAGGCGTTTTCTCTTCAGAGCTCATAGACTTTCATTGCTCAAGAAGTTTCTACTTCTAGACTAAAAGGAAAGAAGAAGAAGAAACATGCTGGGGCAAAGAAAGTAGCAGGATTACAGGGACCTCAGAGTTGCATAAAGAAGCCAAAAGACAAATGCTTTGTGTGCAAGCAGTCTGGACATTGGAAGGCGGACTATCCCTGTCGTCAGAGTAGTACTACAGGTATATTTTCTTCTTTTGTCGTTGTAACATGATTAGCGGTGATATCTACCGGTACCTGGTGTATTTTTGTGTAAATTCCCACTGCAAAAGTCATCTTCATAGCCTAGCTGAGGAGAAGATTACTGACTACAAGATAGGCTATGGAGATGACTTTTACAGTGGGAATTTATTTATTCATTTATGTCTTTAACATAGAATGGTATAGTTTTGGTTTTATACAGATTGCTTTAAGTACTTAATTTTTGGAAAGAACTTTTTGTTCAGTTTCTGGAATAAGATATTCTATTACATTTATTGATTAAAAGTGGAATAGAAAGATTATCTATTAAAGTGCATAGATAGGCAATTGGTTCATTTTAAAACCAAAAGCTCTCATGATGTAAATAGATGTTAGATAGCTTATCATCTAACCAAAGTAAGAGAAAGGTTTCTTCCTAGATGAATCAAGCATACCTTTAGGCTCTAAGGCTTAGTCCTATTAATCTTTAGTAGGATTCAAAGGTTAATAGCCAATGGGCCTTTGGGTTCATTGGTGGTGGAAGACTAGTCTTCCTTAAATCTTTGAATCTTACTAGGAAGGTATGAAGACCAAGAGGCTTTTTCTAAGCCAAGGGGTATAGAACCAAAGGTATGTGGGAGTTGGTTCAACCTGATATGTATAGGTCCTTAGTCTATCTAGAATAGAGGTAGCCTTGAAGACTTTGTTTATTGTATAAACAATTATTCAAAGGTCAAAGTACATTTACTCGATATACCGCAAGACTGAATACTTTAATGAGATCAAAGAATTCAAGTCTGATGCGGAGAAACATCAGAGTAGAAGCATGGTGATATTACGATTAGATCGTAGTGGCAATTACCTCTTAGGATAGTAGTAGGACTTACTTGTCAGAGATTGGGTATCGATCCCAATTCACTGCACCCGGTGTGCACCAATAGAACGGTGAAGCAAAATGAAGGAAAAAGGCCTCTTAAGGTAATAGTTAGGAAAATGATAAGCTGCTCTGAGATTAACCAGATTTATTAGGAGGATATGCTCTGGATACGACGGTGTATGTGCTTGATACTATCTAGGTCAGTAGTCTCTAGACCAATAGAAATGTAGATTAAGCAAAAGCTTAGTCTAAGGCATGTTCAGATTATGGGTAGTTCAGCACATGTGCTAAAGAGAGATACTGATAAGTTGGAATCTAGTGCACATGTTCGTAGGCAATCCTATGGGAACTAAAAGGTGGTTTAATGGTCTTAAGGATCAGAGGATGTTCGCTGGTAAGAATGACTGATTCATAGAAAAATGACTATGTAATAAACCACAAGCTCATAAGTAGACTTATTCTGAGTAAAACAAAATAGGGGACATTTTGACCTTAGTACCAACTGTACAAGAAGGAATACCATAAGTCACTGCACCTCGTGTCACAAAAGATACACAGGGGATGCCTTATCGTAGTGGGAGGGTTGTTAGTCAACCTAAAGGATTCATGTTCTTAGAGAGTCTTTGGACTTGGTGAACAGGAACCGGATTCCTAGACCTATGACAAGGATCATCCGCTTTGAAAAAATAAATCCAGTCATATGGATTTGTTCTAAGAACGGATGAGATTGTGTATATAAGTGATGTGACGGAAATGAAGTGGTATTCTTGTGCTATACGTAGATAATATTTTGTTGAAACAATAATGAAATACTATCAGACGTAAGGGTATGGTTGCCCAAATAATTATGAAGGACTTGGGAATAGTAAGGCACATCCTTAGGGATCAAAGATCTAAGGGATCTTCAGACAAGGATGATGTGCTTATCCCAAGCTTCATACAAAACATTGTCCTAACTTGTTTTAGCATGGATGCATCCAAGAAAAGTTTTGTGATTTTCAGATGTGGAGCTACTCTATCTAAAGAGATATGTTTAGATTATCAAAGGAGATAGAGTAGGTAATGGCAGTTCTTGTAGCATCAGCTATAGGAACCTCATGTATGCTAAAAACAAGACCAGATATTTGTTATGCCAAGGGCATGGTTAACAGATATCAGAGTAACCCAGGTTAAGGAAATTGGATTGCGATAAAAGCGTATATTAGTGTTTGAGAAGGACTAAGGACTATATGCTGATTTACTGGGCAGACCAATTTCCTATAGGTTATATGGATACAAAATTTCAATCAAGATAAGGGGCAAATATAGGTATTCCTTAGGGGTTTGTGTTTACTTTTAGGAGGTAGAACCATTGTATGGGAGAGTGTCGCGCAGCGGCTACGTGATGGACTCCACCATGGAAGCTAGATGGTTGGCAGTCTCTCAAACAGCCAAAAGAGCTACATGGTTCAGGAACCTCAAGATGGACTTCGATGTGATTCTTGGTTTGCTCAGGGCTATCACATTTTTTTATGATTAAAATGGTGCAATTGCAAACTCGAAAGAATCACGAGTCCATAAGGCAAGTAAACACATAGAGTCCAAGTACCACCCAGGGGAGGAATAGCTGTTCTTGCCTGGATTACATCAGAGGATGACCTAGGGAGATCTTGTTGGATCGAGAAGAACGATAGAGGGGGGGGGGGGTTGAATATCATAAAATGTTTCGGATTCGAATAGAGAATAGGCAGTGGAAAATAAAGAAACACAAACGCGAACTCAAGCGATTTTACTTGGTTCAGAGTCGCGGTCGGCTCCTACTCCAAGGCCCACGGTCGTTGACCGTTTACTGCGGGCAATTTTATATGTGCGCAAATATTTACAAAGAAATTTTATAGTTGTAGTATAGTAAACTGAAAATTAAGCTCTTTCATTACCGACGCCCGGTGTGGATTGTACATCGGAGCAGAGGGTCGTCGTCAACGCTTCAATCTCGAGATGGGAGGTTTCCGGAACAGAGCGCTTGAGTCGAAGAGCGTAGTAGCGTTGGAAGAATGTCTTGAGAAGCCTTGGGAGTCGAGCTCCTTATATAGTGAGCCTGGGGGCGCCCGAGACGTTGGGGGCGCCCTCCATGTGTCACTTGATCCGGCAAACTCTCGGTCAGCCATTATCCCTCCAGGATCGGGCTGAGGTTTGGCGGGGGCGCCCGGGACGCAGGGGGGCCCGGGTTGACTCAGTACGCTAGCTTCTCGCTGAGTTAAACTCTATCCGCTTCGTTGGCTTGAGCCCAGGGCGCCCGAGGCATCCGGGGTGCCTGGGAGCACGGGGGCGCCCGGGAGCATGGGGGTGCCCCGCCTAGTGAGCTTCGAAGCGTATTCTTGCTCAACTCTTGTTTGGCTTTTACCTGGGGCGCCCGGGACCTCCCGGGCGCCCAACCCAGCTGTTGCCTCTCTCCTTTGAGGCGTTCTGTGCTGCAGAAACTCTTTCCTTCGGTCCTGCATCTAGGGTTAGTACCAAACATGATAAAGCAAGTATGTTAGTGTGTCTTATAGCTGTAGCTGTCTTGGTTCTTACATTGGGTCTCCAAAATGGAGCCTTAGGTCGAACTGACGCCTACTGTTCCCTCGACGGGGGACGCGTCCTCACATACTCCTCTCAGGAGAATTTACCTGTTGCCAACTAGCTCCTCCGGTTGGACTTTTGCCCAGCAGTCCTTCACCAGGTGCCTAGCAGTCCTTCGCCAGGTCTTGGGTTCCAAGCAGTCATTCGCCCGGTGCCTAGCAGTCCATCGCTAGGGCTTTGGTACCAAGCAGTCCTTCGCCCGGTGCCTAGCAGTCCCTCGCCAGGTCTTTGTTTCCTGGCAGTCTTTCGCCAGGTGCCTAGCAGCCCTTCGCTAGGATTTTGTTTCCTGGCAGTCCTTCGCCAGGTGCCTAGCAGCCCTTCGCTAGGACTTTGTTTCCTGCACACTTGAGTAACTTTATTAGATCACAAATAACACTTAACTTTGAATCCTTTGCCAATATCAAAACAAGGTTCGATATGGTGCTTCCTGCACCAACAGATCTTTTCACTAAGGCCTTGGTAGCGAGAGTTTTTAGGCATGTGAAGGATCTAAGGGTCAGATGTATGGAATTTTGAAAACAGCAAAGTCTTTGAGTATAAGTGGGAGATTGTTAGGATGTATACTAAAAGCCTTGCTTTTGGTTAAAATACATTTACATTTTGAAAGAGAATCGCAGAATCACATGGTGCATATTTATATTAGTATGCGCACAAAATGTGTCATACTTTGCATTGAAGATAGCATGATGCGTGGTGACGCATAGATCATGTTATCAAGTTCCTTG
This sequence comes from Boesenbergia rotunda, assembly GCA_024364735.1. NCBI lineage: Eukaryota > Viridiplantae > Streptophyta > Magnoliopsida > Zingiberales > Zingiberaceae > Boesenbergia > Boesenbergia rotunda. Next base: position 35,030 of record JAGFNQ010004472.1, read on the forward strand.
CTGATGTATAAGAAAGAGGCTCACAACCGAGATAGAGTTGGACAAATCATCGGGATGGTTGTAGTGTAATTAGATGTGGTTTGTCTTAACCATAGAATTACACTAGTGCACATTGTGTGCATTGAGTAGGACCAAAAGAGAGGTCATCCAATTTTGTACTGACTTCATAAATTGGATTAGACCTCGGTTTATATTATGCAATACGATCTCTAAATCCCAAAATAATAACGTGCACGTGTATTTAATTATTATTACTTTGATTTACCAATGGACGAGATCTATTATGTTAGATCTATAGGCCAGGTAAATTGGGTAATAATTTTATTTAAATGGTGTGTCGTTGATTATTAAAGCAATCCGGGTCCTGGTTAGTCGGGATGATGATGCCCCCCTGATGAGCTCAAAAGGATCGTCATGTCAAATCTTGCAAGTGGACTATGGTCCGACATGATGAAAAGGTTGAGTGGTATTAATCAAGGATCAAGAGGATAATTAATTTAATTGTCATTAATTTAAATTAATTATCGAGCATTCAATATCTTAAATACGGGGAGATGGACGACTTATAATAGGCGGAGGCCATATGAAAATATGGGGGTTGGTGAGGAAGTTCAATGGGATCCTTTAGTGGAATGAATCTCCATTAATGGATCGGGTTTGGATCCATTAGCGGGTCAAGAACCAACTCCTCCTCATGGTCTGTACCTTAGCCCTATAAATACACCATAGGAGTCATGATACAAGGCTAATAATTAATCCACAATTAATTGAGAATTAATCCAATTAATCTAAATTACCAAAACCCTAAAACCTCCTCTCCCTCTCTCTCTCTCCTAGGTCAACCGCGCAAGGGAGAAGAAGTAGTTTTCTTCTTCTTCTCCTCCCCATCTCCTTCACAGGTCCTTGGTGGGCGTTCACAGGAAGAAGAAGAGGCTCTGCTATTCTTTTGGTGATCGGCGGCGGCTGGGAGGTGGAGGAGAGGTGGTCGGCGGCAAGGTTTAAGCAGCGCCGGTGGTAAGGTTGAAGAAGGACTTTCGGGAGGAGAAGGATCACCTTCTTCTCCTCCTTTTCTTCTTCCTTACTTGAGCACGCATAGGAGAGGAAAAAGGAGTGGTCGGTGGTGAGGAATTTCCTTCCTCTAGCTCCGGCGGCGGTGGGTTTGGATAAGTTGCCGGCGGCGTCATTTTTGGGTTGGAGGAGGAAGAAAGGAGCTTCTACTCTATTCTACTTCTGGTTCTTCATCTTCACAGCCTTCTTCTCGGTGCTGCCTTGTGGCCAGCGGCACAAGGAGGAGAAGTGCATAGGTGGCCGACGCAAGGAAACCCTAGCTATCTAGGGTTTGTGTTGAGGCAAGGAAGAAGCTTGAAGAAAGGTGATTAATTCGAGGCCTTCGGTGACTCCGCATCTTGGTAGCTCGTCGCCCAAACGACTTCCAAGGGGGAGTGAAGAAGCTTGAAAAATGGTGATTAATTCAAGGCATTCGGTGACTCCGCGTCTTGGTAGCTCGTCTCCCACACGACGTCCAAGAGGGGAGGGTCATAAGGTAGAAGACTACGTGGTAAAAGGCGAGGTATACCTCACCCTAGCTCCTCTTATTTTCTTGTTATATCATGCTTGTTTTTATTATTGCATGTGTCTTGATTAATTGTCGTAGTTTAATTATGTGTTAATTAACATCGATAATTAATCATGTCGTGGACCCCGAAGATAAACACAAAAACTGGCGATCCATTCGTCGTCTTTTTCGTGGTCTTTTGATTTGAAGAGTTACAAGGCCTTAACTTTGGTTTTGGATAAGTTATAAATTGAATCAATCGGCACGACGACGAGATGGTTGTTTGGGAGACGGGCCTCTATTCGGATTAAATTTTTAATCCGTAGATATAGAGAGGTCTATCAAGTTCGACCCCGTGGTTGCGTAGGAAACAAGGGTATATTCCCATCACAAGGGGCAAACCGAGGAAATGGACTTCAAGGCATACGCGAAGGATGGACTCCGAAGAAGTTGAGAGTAAGCTTATAAGAAGGGCAATCGTCTACCAAGGGAATCAGTCGACTGGCACTGCTGAGAGTATACTGTAGCAGTCAACTAGTAAGGCAATCAGTCGATTGATCTTTCTGTAAGTTCGAACAGCTTGAAGCAGTCGACTGGTGTTCTTATACTATGCTTCAAATTTTCAACTACTATCTTTGTTCCTAGCTTAAACATATTTCCACACATCAAAAAGGTGGAGATTGTTGGTGCAATCGACCCATGTTTGATGTGGTAGATCATGGGTTTTGATGTGTGTGTCAATATGATTAGGTTAGGTTTTCATGTTGGTTTGATGTATGTGTTTGAGTCTTGCAGGACTTGGTGAACCACACATGAAGAATAACGGAGTGAACCATTCGATGGACGAGAGCCGAAGAAAGAGGATTTTAAAGGGCAAGCCGAGGAAGTAAACTTCAAAGACATACGCAAAGGATGACATGGATGATGGTGCAGACATCACCCAAGTCGAACCTGTGTTTTGATAATGGCAAAGGGTTCAAAAGTTAATATGTTATGTTGATCTAACATGTTTACTAAGTGTACAGGAAAAGAAGCCCTAGGTACAATAGGCACGAAGTCTTGGTCGAGGACTGGGCACGAAGCCCTGGCAAGGAGCTGGGCACCGAAGACCTGCTTGGAAGGTGGGCACGAAGTCCTAGTCGAGGACTGGACACGAAGCCCTAGCAAGAAGCTGGGCAGCGAAGACCTGCTCGGAAGGTGGGCACGAATACCTGGTCAGGTGCATCGGGCAAAAGTCCAATCGGAGGAGTCGGTTGGCAAAAGGTAAACTCTGCTGAGAGGAGTAGGTGAGGACATGTTCCCAGTCGAGGGAACAGTAGGCGTCGGCTCGACCTAGGGCTCCATTTGGGAGACCCAAAGTCAGAACTAAGACAGCTACGGCTATAAAACTCACTAACCTTCTTGCTTTGTTTTGTGTGGCACTAACCCTGGATGCAGGACCGAAGGAATGAGTTTCTGCAGCTCTGAACGCCCCAAAGGAGAGGGGCAGCAGCTGGGCAAGGCGCCCCGGAGGTCCCGGGCGCCCCCAAGGTGAAGGCAAGACAAGCTGAGCAAGTAAAGCTTTGGAAGCTCACTGGACGGGGCCCCCCAAGCTCCCGGGCGCCCCGGATGCCTTGGGCGCCCTGGGCTCAAGCCAACGAAGCGGATAAAGGTTATCCAGCCGAGAAGCCAGCTGATTGAGTCAACTCGGGAGCCCCCTGCTTCCCGGGCGCCCCCGTCAAACCTCGAGCCCGATCCTGGAGGGATAAGGGTTGACTGAGTTCGGATAGAGGCTTTGCAAATCGGGAGACACGTGGAGGGCGCCCCCAACGTCCAGGGCGCCCCCAGGTGCACTATATAACGTGCTCGAGCCCTATGGCTTCTCAACACAACTTTCCAACGCTAATACGCTCTTCTACTCAAGCGCTCTGCTCCAGAAACCTCCCATCTTGAGATTGAATCGCCGATGACGACCCTCTGCTCCGAAGTACAATCCACACTGTGCGTCGGTAACGAAAGAGCTTAATTTTCTGTTTACTGTACTACAACTATAAAATTTCTCTGTAAACATTTGCACACATATAGAATTGCCCGCAGTAAACGGTCAACGACCGTGGGCCTTGGAGTAGGAGCTGACCGCGACTCCGAACCAAGTAAAATCGCTTGAGTTCGCGTGTGTGTTTCTCTATTTTCCGCTGCTTATTCTCTTTACGAATCCGAAAACATTTTACGATATTCAGCCCCCCCTCTATCGTTCTTCTCGATCCAAGAAGTGGTATCAGAGCGGGGGAGCTCAAATTTGGTGCAACCACCAATATGAGAATTTTTTGGATTTTCTTCGAATTGTTTTAATTTTTTCTTCGATATTTTACCGTTAATCGAGACCGGTGCAACACCACTCGATAATTATTTTTTTCCCGCACTACTAATCCAAGACCATGTCTTGGGACACTTTTTTCCTTTTCTCTTTCTTTTTCAGTAAATCCTTAATGGTCATGCAAGAGGGCTTCAGTACCGCAAGACCACCGCTCTTCAGTGGGGAGGACTTCTCCTACTGGAAGAGCAGGATAGAGGTCCACCTGAAAACTCAGGTGGACATGTGGATAATAATCCAGTCCGGACTGGAAATACCAAAGAATGCTGACGGAGTACATCAATCTTACACTGATTGGGACGCTTCACTCAAATAGAAAATTGAAGTTGATGCCAAAGCGACCCAAACGCTCCAATGTGACCTAACTAAAGAGGAGCTGAACCGGGTGGGTCCATTCAACAGCGGAAAAGAACTCTGGGGTAAGCTGATTGAATTACACGAAGGAACCTCCGACTCCCGAATCAGCAAGAGGGACCTACTTCTGAACAAGCTTTATACTATCAAGATGAACGACAATGAATCTGCAGCTCAGCTCCACGTCAGAATTCAGGAGCTGATGAACGGTCTACACACCATCGGTCACAAGGTAGAAAATCGTGATCTGATCAGGTATACCCTTAACACCTTCCCAAGAAACACCTTGTGGGCATCTATGGTAGATTCGTATAAAGTTTCAAGGGATTTGTCTAAAATTAAATTAGATGAACTATTTTCCGAACTTGAATTACATGAGCAGACTAACTGTACACTGGCCGAGAAAGGCATTGCCTTTATTGCAGGTAAAACTGGAAAGACAACCAAGAAGAAGCCTCAACCTGAGCCCGAGTCTGATTTAGATTCAAACTCAGAAGTCAGCGAAGGAGATCGACCCAAGCTGGTCCGGCTTGCCCGGAACTATTACATGGAATTGAAGAATCAATTCAACAGAAGAAAAGCCAGCCGAAAGAAGGATGATCCAGCTGAACCAACAAACAAATCAAGTACGACTAGTTTCGAATGCAACAAAAAGGGTCATTTCAAATCGGAATGCCCTAACCTAAAAGAAGCCAAGAAACCAAGAAGAAAGAAGGCTCTTCAAGCAACGTGGGACGAGTCTTCCTCCGAAGAAGAAGAAGAAACCCCACAGTTGGACCTGCTTGCACTAACCGCCTCAGAAGAAATCGACACCGAGTCAGAATCGGAGCCGGACGACGGCAAACTCACGTTTTCAGAGGATGGAGGAATCACTGTAAGTGGTTTTTCTAGAAGTCAATTAAACGAATTAATTACATATCTTTCTCGAGACTTGGCGAAAGCCAAAATCCGAGTCAAATCCCTCCGATAGGAAGTAAAACTCCTGAAAGAGGGAGTTGACTCTGGATCCTTAACTGAGAAGGTTCAAGAAGGAACCTTTACTCAAGTTGAAAAACATGAGATAGAGAACTCCTCCTTGAAAACTCAAGTCAAGGATCTCAGAACAGCCTTAGAACGATTCACTTCTGGTTCCAAGGGTCTTGACATGATCCTTGGAAAACAGAAGTCGGTTCTAAATCGATCCAGATTAGGCTATAGAACCAAATCTAGACAAAGATCATACTATGCTGTACTGAACCAGTCCAGACCTAAAACTCAGACATGGGTACCCAAACTGTGCCTGAACAAACAAACTGGATCAAATCAGTATTGGATCTCCAAGGACAAGATTCACATCTTGCCGAACCATTATCGCGGCTTTAGTCCAGGGGGAGCCAAATTAAAAACGATATTCATAGTTAGATAAACTTCTATTCTTGTTTTTAAAATTGCTTGATTGCTTGTTTATTTAATTTCTGTAATTTATCATGCTTAGACTTAGGACTGGTTAGTTTAAGGACTAAACCAACTTAACTGAAATTTGAACAACCTAGTATTGGGAGGCGGTGAGATGATAGTACGTTAGGGAAACCAATTCTAATAAGGTAAAGTATACTCTACTTGGTCTCTTTAGACTGGTGAAACTAGCCGAAGTTACCGATCCAAGACCCAAACTAGTTAGACCAGAATTTTTCAAAGATAAATTTTGAAAATGAAATCTCATTGAAAGGCTTTGTCAAGGAAAGGGTTGATGATCCAATAAGGCTACAACCAAAGAAGGCCTAGTGTCTCGCCAAGACCTGGAAGCCAATCTTTGAAATTAAAATTCAAATTATTCATTGTCAAATTCGAATCTAACACAAATCTTTAGTTAATTGTAGATTCAAACATTTTTTTAATAAACTCAAAATCAACTATTTTCAAAATTAATTTAACCTTTTAAAAATAAATCATGATTCTATCTACCAAAACCTATCTCACAAAAAACTCATAAGGCAAACGTGATTGATAACTCTAGAATGGGTGAGAAGGTAAAAATTAATTTAAATAAAATTAAGTTTATCTTTGTACTGTTGTTAAATTTTGTAGCTTAGAACTTGATTATTGCTTGATTCAATAATGGTTAAACCATGGTCAAAATAGTCATACCATTGTCAAAGCAGTCAAATCATGGTCAAAGTAGTCATACCATGGTCAAAATAGTTAAACCATGGTCAAATGATCAACAAAACATCAAAGTTGTCAATCCCAACCTAACCCGGGTGCTCGTGACTCCTCGGGCACCCCGCACAACACTTTCACTTCGTTCAAGGCAGAAAAACTGCCATAACACCCTAACCAGGGCGCCCCCAGGACTGGCCAATGGTAGCAAAGTTGCTATCCCAGTCTGACCGGGGCGCCCGGGCCATCACGGGCGCCCCCAAACAGCTTGAGGTCACTGCTAAAGGCAGCAGACACTGTCCCGGGCACCCGAGAACTCCCGGGTGCCCTAGCCAAAACATATATATAAGGAACCCGATTCTCCTCATCTTGCCACATCCAAAACCCTTCTCCTATCTAACTCTTTTTCTTCCAAGGCGACCAAGTGACCCTCTTGCTCCCTCAATCTTGACCATGCCTCCCCGAACGGCTACTCTGTATAATTTTTTTTCGCATTTAAAATTATTTTTCTCAATTCCTTTCGTTTAAACGCATACTTCTTATCTTAGAAAACGCCGAGCAAACCAATCAAACCCCGATACCAAACCTAGTCCCGATCCTAGGTTCCCAACCTTAGAACTTTGCAATAGATTTGCTCGAACAACATATAAACCCATAAAGACAAGTTACCTAAATAGGCAATTCTTCACTCAATCTTGTCCCTTGGCCAAGAATGTTATCAACTTTTACCAATTAGACAGCCTTGTATTCTGCACTCATCCAATTAACACATCCTTATGTGCAGAATTCTATAACAACATAATTAGACAGGATGGTCTTATGTTCGTCACCACCGTTCAAGGGATACCATTGACAATCACACCTTCATTGCTCAATCGATTTCTGGGACTACGACTCTTATAGTCCACCTTTTGCTGTTTCCCTCCTAGGGATCCTCCCTTAGATGCTCCCTACTCTCACATTACCCTAGATACTCTACACTCATACTTCTATAGGCATGCTAGAAACCCCTTGGCCAGACGATTTCAGTCTGTTGACTTTCTGGTCCAGGACTACGCTCTATATAGAGTTCTAGTCCGCTGCATTCTGCCTTTATCCACTAGAGACGTCACTACCATGCGACCATTTCACACCTTCCTCCTATACGCATTGATCCATCATCTTGATATCGACATTGGACTCCACATGTTCCACACGATTCTACATGTGTCTAGTGTTACCACTCAGGGACGGGTACGCACCCCCTATTGCCACATCATCACTTCCATTCTTCATCATCACGGTCGTAACATCACCAAAGGTGAGATGGCCGCGATAACTGACTTCAATGAGATAAGTTTTAGGAACTTTTCCCTAACTGGTGTAGAGGTATCGGGTACCGGGGTTTTGTCGTGGAGCCGTCAGAGAGCCGGACCCCAGATCGACTCTGATGAGGACGTTGAGGTCGATGTAGCAGATCTGGCAGCTGAGGTTCGAGAGCACATAGACCAGCCCCCACCACCGACACTCTACGAGAGAGTGACGTGATTTGAGACACAGATCCAGAGCCTCTAGGAGGAAGTGGAGTCAAATCATGCTGAAGAAATGGATGCAAATCAGGCCTATTACGCTGAGTACATTAGTGCCCGCAGAGCCGATAGGGAGACTAGCGACGCTCGATATCATGAGATGATGTTGCTATTTCGATCCTGGCAGCCAGGCTCATCGGATCGTCCCGGTCCCTCCTCCTAGTTTAGATTGGCATTGTATGATTGACTGTTTGACTGCCCCTACTTAGTAGGGTTGACTTATATTTGACTTGTATGACTGTGCTGGTTCTCTCCTTTTCCAGCTGTCTTATGGAATTGACTATTTGCTTTTCTTGGTGTTTATTAGGATTATGCTTGGTAGAATAGGCTTACATTACTTCTGCTTTTCTTACTGCTTTACTTGATTTCAAAATCAGCTTTTACTTAATTTTTCAAAATCTTTTTAGCATTTTTTTAAATGAATTTTCCGACTTAGTTTTATTTTCAAACTACCCCCTTCAAAACTAGGGCTTTTTCGCAAATGGTCTTAGCCTAGGCCCTAACCCTAGAACTGCATGCACCTATAGAATACCTTAGGGTACTTTTGATTGATAACCTAGAATTGGTTGAGATGCTTAGGTCTTTGCCTTAATTCAAGATGCTTTAAGTCAGTGCATCGGCAGTAATTGGCGCACTAAATACAAATTAAATAGCAATCAGGTTAAGTGTCAAGTTTAGAAAATCTAACTTGAACAGAACACTTATCTTGACTATCCCTAGCGAAAACTACTGTTTATAACAGTTAGTAAGTAGCTAATTGGGTTAGACATGACCCTAAAGAGATAATTCAAATTGATTTGGTTCAGTTTATATCTTGAATTGGTTCAGTAAAGCGCATTATTCTTTTGTTATATCCTTATGCAACTACTTTTTGCTATATTGCTTTGTTTTTGATATATGGCAAAGAGGGAGAAATAGGAAAGGAGAGAAGGTTTAAAATTTTTTTCAAATTCAAAACAATAAATTTTCAAAACTTTATTTTTTTCAAAAAGTACTTATCCTGTCTTCAAAATTGTCTTTTTCAAAACTATTTCAAAGTACTTAATCTAAGTTGCTTTCTAAGTACCTGACCTAAATTATTTTCAAAAATTTCTAAGTACTTGACATAATCCAATTTCAAAATTATTTTTAAGTACTTGACCCAAACTGTTTACAAAAGTATTTTTAAGTACTTAAACTCAAGCTATGTTCAAAATTTTTCTAAGTATTTATCTTAAATAGAAAAGTTTCTAAAGTACTAAAGAGATTGAAATTTTTATTAGAAAATTTTCTAATAAGTTATTGACTTAAATTTTTCTAAGGGTAAAGTTTCTAAATGTACAAACCAAAACTTTTTTTGACCAAAATTTCTTTTGGAAAATAGTTTCTAAAACTTCTGTTGAAAAATGTTCTAAGTGTTGAAAAAAAATCAATTCCATCTTTAGACTTAGAAATTTTTTCAAACCCCATGAACTTTTGAAAAACATAAAGGGAGATTCCTTCCGGGGGAGGAAACTAAACTGTTATATCACTTGTTTTTAACTTAACTTTTTGAATCGGGTTGCGATAAATCAAAAAGGGGGAGATTGTTGGTGCAGACAGCACCCAAGTCGAACCTGTGTTTTGATAATGACAAAGGGTTCAAAAGATAAGATGTTATGTTGATCTAACATGTTTACTAAGTGTACAGGAAAAGAAGCCCTAGGTACACTAGGCACGAAGTCCTGGTCGAGGACTGGGCACGAAGCCCTGGCAAGGAGCTGGGCACCGAAGACCTACTTGGAAGGTGGGCACGAAGTCCTAGTCGAGGACTGGGCACGAAGCCCTGGCAAGAAGCTGGGCACCGAAGACCTGCTCGGAAGGTGGGCACGAAGACCTGGTCAGGTGCATCGGGCAAAAGTCCAATCGGAGGAGCCGGTTGGCAAAAGGTAAACTCTCCTGAGAGGAGTAGGTGAGGGCGCGTTCCCCGTCGAGGGAACAGTAGGCATCGGCTCGACCTAGGGCTCCATTTGGGAGACCCAAAGTCAGAACCAAGACAGCTACGGTTGTAAAACTCACTAACATTCTTGCTTTGTTTTGTGTGGCGATAACCCTGGGTGCAGGACCGAAGGAACGAGTTTCTGCAGCTCAGAATGCCCCAAAGGAGAGGGGCAGCAGCTGGGCAGGGTGCCCTGGAGGTCCCGGGCGCCCCCAAGGTGAAGGCAAGACAAGCTGAGCAAGTAAAGCTTCGGAAGCTCACTGGGCGGGGCACCCCCAAGCTCCCGGGTGCCCCCATGCTCCCGGGCGCCCCGGATGCCTTGGGCGCCCTGGGCTTAAGCCAACGAAGCGGATAGAGGTTATCTAGCCGAGAAGCCAACTGATTGAGTCAACCTGGGCGCCCCCTGCTTCCCGGGCGCCCCCTGCTTCCCGGGCGCCCCCGTCAAACCTCGAGCCTGCTCCTGGAGGGATAAGGGCTGACCGAGTTCGAATAGAGGCTTTGCGGATCGGGAGACACGTGGAGGGCGCCCCCAACGTCCAGGGCGCCCCCAGGTGGACTATATAAGGTGCTCGACCCCTATAGCTTCTCAACACAACTTTCCAATGCCAATACGCTCTTCTACTCAAGCGCTCTCCTCCAGAAACCTCCCATCTCGAGATTGAAGCACCGACGACGACCCTCTGCTCCGATGTACAATCCACACCGGGCGTCGGTAACGAAAGAGCTTAATTTTCGTTTTAATGTACTACAACTATAAAATTTCTCTGTAAACATTTGCGCACATATAGAATTGCCCGCAGTAAACGGTCAACGACTGTGGGCCTTGGAGTAGGAGCCGACCACGACTCCGAACCAAGTAAAATCCCTTGAGTTCGCATGTGTGTTTCTCTATTTTCCGCTGCTTATTCTCTTTACGAATCCAAAAACGTTTTACGATATTCACCCCCCCCCTCTATCGTTCTTCTCGATCCAACAATGGAGACGAGCTGCGGGCTTGTGTGTGCATCAGAGGGACAAGAGCCGAAGGAAGAGAATTTCAAGGGGCAAGCTGAGGTA